>BJBW01005589.1:0-72500 GCA_004320125.1 Scolopax mira
CAGTGAGAGGACGAGGGGCAACGGGCTCAGGCTGGAACACATATTTCTCAAATATGAGAAAAAACTGCTTCACAGTGAGGGTGACGGAGCCCTGGAACACGCTGCCCAGGGAGGTCATGGAAACTCCCCTTCTTTGGAGGTTTTCAAGACTCGCCTGGATGTAGTCCAGAGTAACATGCTCTAGCTATGCGCAATCCTGCTTCAGGGGGGGAATTAGACTGGATGATCTCTTCAGTCCCTTCCAACTCTAAAAATTCAGTGAAATTCAGTGAAATAGTACTCAGCAGTCCTGATGGACCCATCAGCACCAGAGGTGCCTGGTGTGGATGTAGGGACCAGGGCAGGTCTCCTGTTTGATGTCTGCCCAGGACTGGGGATGCTCTGTACTGGTAGGGCAGCAATCCATGCCTCAACTGTGTCCTTAGTGATTGCAGAGAACAAGGAAGAGATGGAAACAACCCGCCTGACATGCAAATAGCATCAGCATCAGATGGAGCGGGAGCTGGTGGGGAAACAAACATTAAATTAATTTAGTTCACAAGTCTCCTGTAGGGTATGGGATCTCCCTGTTTTCCCAGGAAGAAGTCTAGAGAGATTAATGTCAAAAAGATCCACTAATTTTGATGACCCAATTTGCATGCCTAATGACCTGATTTTTCTGAACAATTCATGTTCTCTAGCACTTTATGTGCTGGAAGGACAGTGCCCTTGTTTTCTTTCACAGCAACGAATGTTCATCAGTTTTGCGAATCGGAACTTGGGGCATTAATTTATGCATCCAAAAAACAAAACCTCACACAATTACCAAGACAAATCTGTGGATGTATGGTTTGGGTGACTTGGCAGTATCTCAGAGAAACTCTTCATCAGGGACAGAGATAGCAGCTAGTTCCCCAGGACACCATTCAGCTGCCTCCACCATGTCTCACCATCGTCCTCTTAAAATTTCCTGCCTCATTCACTGGGCAGCCTCCAATTTCAGCAGCAAATGAGAGGGGAATTCAGTGGACACAGGGCTTTTTCCCAGCTGACACTAATGCAGGCATTTGCAGACTGCCGAGATCCTGATTTGCAACCTTAATATATTTGTGTAATTACTTCTGTATAGCACAGCATCTTTTTTTAATCTCTATTATGGTTTGGTATATCAGATCCTGTCTCTGAAGAACTTATACTCTGTTTTAGCATGTAGAGCATCTCTATAAGTTCCTTCTCAGGCTCTGCATGTGGTTTGGAACACAAGGAGAGCCCCAAAGGCTACTACTGTGGTCCCAAAAGGAACATTGTCATCAAAAAGGGCCCTTCCTACCTCCACCAGGGTCCCACCATTGCTGGTATGTGCTACAGTGTGGGGAGCCAGACCAGATGACTGACCTAGGCTGAGACCAAGGCTGCAACTTCAACTGAAATATAAAATACATTGCAATATGGACACACTGCTGAAAAGGAGCAGTATTACTTCGCTTCAGCCTCACATTGTTGGTTGCACCCATTGGGTGCTGGTCTGGCCCCACCACAGACCAGTACAGGAGGACAAGCTGGCCAAAACCTCTTCCCTGACATTTGTGGGCTATTTGCTGTGTTCCTTATCCGAGCGTAACTTGTTCCTCCATGTGAGAAAAACCTTGTGTCAGCAGGTTGACATTCCCTGCAGCTACATACATGCTGAGTGCACACTGTGTTACCTGCACAGTGCCCTTCAGTGGGAAATGTTCAAGTGGCTGATCTGTACCTCTCCTGGTCTCTGTGACCCACAGAGAAGCTAAAATATAGCAGCCTTCAGGAGGAGCGGGCAGGGCCTTTTGGCTGTGACATGTTACACACGGATTCAAGACAGACGGTGAAGGCGAAACATTGGCAGTTCTCTTGAAATCAAATGTCAAATAAAATCAACACGATTTAATTAAAAGGAAAAAAAAAATCTTTCAAAAAATCTCTGAATTAGATTGAAGACTCTATCTCTTAAGAACATACTGCAAGCTTAATTTTTTATGTTAGAGTTAAATAGAGACATACTTATCTGATTAGCTGTAATCCTCTCATGTTTATTCCTTGAGTCAGAGGCCTTATAAAAATGTATCTGAGATTTAGAAGTGGGACCCAAGGACAGGCTGCACCTGGTCGCTACGTCTGATTATGAGGAGATAGCTCTGCAGCGTTACCAACAGAAAATTACTCAGCTGTTGTTATAATCTCCATGGTACTCAGCACTGACATGTAAAACAAATGTATTTGTTGATCTCCTTCCACAGTTACCTGTTCTCACCTGAGATTTTTGCACTTTCCCCCCTTGTAACTGAACTGGAGCATAGACTCAATCAAAACCTAAAGACTCCACATGAAAGGCGTTGAAGCTCTCCTCAGCCATAAACAAGAACCTTCATCCCATGGCACAGATCCCCCAATTCATACTCCTGAAAGGGGAGTCCTACAAGAAATCATCATTTCAACCACCATCATCCCCTCTGGCTGAGCATATGGGCTTTGCTTTCGGGGTGGTGTCTCCTTGCAGTCACGCCGGGGCAATCTCCACCACACATCTGAACTGGTTGTCCCAGCTCCACATACAGGCAAGGCAGAAGTCAACAGCGAAATCAATGTCATGATTCATCCCATGCCTAAAATAGGTCAGACCATCAATGGAATCGCACCCTGGATCTCAATCCCCTGGCTGTAATGGAGATGTAGCTCTAGAAGTCTCTGTTGCAGATACCGGAAGAGGA
Source organism: Scolopax mira (assembly GCA_004320125.1). Taxonomy (NCBI): domain Eukaryota; kingdom Metazoa; phylum Chordata; class Aves; order Charadriiformes; family Scolopacidae; genus Scolopax; species Scolopax mira. The sequence continues at coordinate 2,724 of BJBW01005589.1, forward strand.
GATAAAACCCATCCAAAGAGGCTGGTACTCAGATTATTTTCTGTTAAACTCATATTCTGGCTGTAGAAAAGGTTCAGGACATCCTGGTTGGTAACTGTATTTTTAGACATTTAAAGACTAAACACCAAAAAAGGGGTGAAGAACATTTTGCAGAGATTCCTTCTGCTCCTTCTGCTCTGTTGGGAGTGCTCGAGCTTTCCCTTGCTGCCATTAGTGGGAGCCATAGCACAGGACAGGGCAGGACCCTGCTCTGCCTGGGTTCTCCCTCCACTTCTGCACTGGTTGGGATTTCTGCTGTAAGAATTATAGAAACCAAAGTCTCAGGGAATGTTTCAGGTGACTTTTTTCTATCAATTACCTTATTTGCTTGAGGAAAAGTGCTGTTTCTGAGGACCAAAATGTCCAAAAATTGTTTGGACTTTTATGACTTTCAAATAAAATGGTTTGGGTCTTCATTGTAAAATGGCCTTTTCATCCAGAAAATTGTCAATGTATGCCATTGGCCACTATTTCCCTTTACACCTCTGTGTTCACGGCTCCTTTGCCTGCATGCAAATGTACTACTACTGAAAAATTACTAGGTTTATAAATCATAAGAAATGACATGCTGAATGGCTCTTCTCCGGACTTCAGTCTTTCCATCAGCTAGCCATTTTCTCAAATTTTATATTTCTCTCATGGTAAAAATCCCATCATATATTATGTACATCAGCCATCACATTCTTGCAGGATTGGATTGATAGCAATATTCCTTCTGAAACACCCATGGTAGGTATGGAAACTGAGTTTGCAGGCCATTGGAAAAATGTTTAAAGAACAAAGAGCCAGATGTCTTTCAATAATATTTCCCATTTGCTATATAGTGGCGTATACAAAAAAACCCACTCTTCTCCATGGGGAAATGGGTCTGGTTGTGTTTCTTGCCCCTGTAAGCTGTTCTGCTGTGATGCAGAGATGCCATTCCTCCTTGTGAAGACCTTTGCTTTCCCAGGGACTTGAGAAAGTGCCTGACTTCCACTAAAGCCAGTGACAGTGCCATTGCTTTTGGAGGGATAGTATCAGGTCATCCTTGCTTAGCAGAACTTCATTGGGAAATCTCTGCCTGTGCTTTGTAAGCCATATATATAAACAATCAAAAAAAAAAAAAAGCTTTTCTAACTGATTTGAGAGCACAGCTGTGATAAAGGTGTGATAAAAGGACTGGCTCCAAAACCAGTGTGATCATGGTGGTCCTGGTGTGAGTTACAGCAACATTTCAGATATTTTGTTTATTTTAGTTAAAGAAGAAAGTTTCAGTTACTGTAGACTTAACAGATTTTTATCTCGTATAAAATATGTTTAGCAGAGGACATGCTTCAGTATGGTGTCATTGTTAGCAGACCTTCGGCAGTTCGTGTCAAATATCAGTATAATGGACTTACACACGCTATTGATTTAATGACAACTATCACTGCAAGGAATTGATCTAATGTTTTCATTAGACTTAAAAAATGTTTTAACAACAAGTTCATTCAGAACCGGATAATTGCAAAGCCCTACATGGCTAAAGATCACATTCCCTATAGAAGTGTAGTTTAGATGATCTTTTTAGAAGATAAGTAGATTAATAATAATAGAGGCACAGTTGAGAGAAATTAAAGCTAGCCATCATGCCTTAAAAACATAAATAAATTGAATTATCACCCATTATCTTACTAGAGGGAATTTTCTGAACTTTTGAACAAATGTTAATGAATATGCAATGGTATTTTGCTTGCTCTGATAGGTACAACATAACTGTTTTGTAAGTCCTCTGTCTTTTTGTCTGTCCTTTTTGGTTCTCGCCCAGTGGACATTAGCAAAGATGGGTCTCTTCTGATTGGATTGTATATAAAATTTTGTTCATTTTTAGCAGCAGCATCTTTTGCTCTTGTATGTAAACATGCCAGGAAAGGGCATTTTATAGAAGATTTCAGGAGATGCTGTCCTTGTGAGTACGTCAATGATGTTGGTCTGTGCTACAAGGAGAGCTCCACGTTGCTGGCTCTGATTGAAGCTATGCTGAAGCTACAGTGGCTCTGCACGAAGGCATTGCCTAAATACAGGTGGAGAAAGAGGTTTTCCATTCTGACATTTCCCCTGTGACTCCAGGTGACAGTGGTTTTCTTGCCAAACCTTCTTCAACTTCTGCTCTGCTTTATACAAAGGCTCCTTCCTTTCAAGTACCAGGGTCAATATTTCAGGTTTTTTTGATGATTCTGGACCCAAAGGCTATATGTTGCATGTGCGATGGGTCACAGCTTGCATGTGCTATTGAATATTCCTTGGCATTGTGGGTTGCTTGCTGCTCCTCATAAGGGACTGCAGCCTTCAGGATGTTTCTTGAGAGCCCACCCTGAGCTCAGTCAAATTGGCATTTTTAGTGTCTCTGTGCATTTTGTGTTCTGATTGCCTGCAAAGTCTGTGGTGCTCACATCTTTAAGCCAGATCTTCAATATCTTACAGTGGATGTTTGAAAATAAGAATAGACAATAATAGGACCCCTTTGAACATGATGGTCTCAGCCCTAACTGGAGTAAATCCTGGGTCTTCTCACTTCCCTCCCACCTATGGAAAGACTTACTTGTCCCTAAATCACAGGTGTCTTTTCCTACCAGCTTTACTTTAGACCACATTCTGGTAGGTGTAGTAATCCAGGAAAGTCTAGAATAAAGAGTATGCTGGGTTATCTTGACTGGCAGTCAAGCAACATGCCTGTATATGACTTCAGAACAGTCTGAAGCTCCTCTTCCAAGGAAATTTTTGCCCTTCTATAAATGTCATGGAGCTTTACTGAACTTGGGGCTCTGGCTGGTCGAATACATTTCCAGTATTGAAAGCAAACATTGGACCTACATCCTACATGGAGTCCTACCACAGGACAAATCTGAGAAGTAATGTAGATCCACAAAAAAAATCCTAACCTTACCCAAGATACCAAACTATGAGATATATTATTAGGTGTAGCATTATATTTTGTAAGAATTGTAATAGTGGATCATTCTAATGCTCAAAGTGAATAACAATGGAATTAATTCACCCAGTCTCTTGCAGCACAGGTACCACCTACAGCTACCACTTTATTTCTGCCTTCAAAAAGCTGCTTGCAGTCAAACAGATTCAGTGGTTAAACTACTGAGGAACTCTGACATCTCAGCATGGCCACAGAACTAAAATCTTTTGGCTGCAGAACTGCAGCCTGTGCCTCTATGGTAGGAGGGGAAGAGAAGTCCCTTCCCGAAAGCACAGTGATCTGCAGTGCAGCAGACAAACCTCACATGCCGTGTGGAGCAGTGAGACCAGAGGCACATCATGGGTGTCCACAGGATCACCCTAGAACAAGGCTTGGGCTTCTGAACAACATGACATTTGCTTTAAATAACTTCCACAGAAATTCAGTCACTGTGGGAACTAAATGTCTCCACGTGTCCTTTGGGGCTGGGATTTTTGTATGCTTCAAGGTATAATGAAGATTAAAGGCAGTATTCTTAAATGAACAGGGAGATGCTTATGCCAAAATATACATGAGTAATCTAGAGCATGATACAAAAATGCAAATGCAAGAATAGAAGGAAATCAGGGCACTGTAATGCATATTGCTTTAATTTGAGGAGCAAAGGGATTTGAGTGGATTTCTAGGGTATAATGCAATACAGAATAATACAGTGTTTATGTCAGATATAGCTGATGAAAGCTCCCAACAGATCAATGCAGGGAAAGGGTATAAATCAGTAGTATTGAAAGATGTCACTTGAGAGCAAATCTATTCTCAAGCTAAGATGTTCTTTTCTGATACTCCCTGTAGTTGCATACAGTTAATGTGAAACAACAAGGGAGAGAGAAAAAAATAAATCCAAATGGCACTTGAAGGGAAAATGGAAGTTTAAAATATCATTTCCAGGATCCATCTTCTGAGAGAGAGCACCCATCCCCTTAGCAATCCCGAGGATAAGGCTGCAACGGCCAACTTTGCTGCTGGACAGAGGAGAACTTCTGTTCTTCTCCCCTTTAAGGGAGCAGCACCCTTGGCTGAAGCAATGCCTCAAGGTGTTGCCCAGCTCTTGGCTCTGTGGACAAGCCTTTCCTTTAATGGGAAGGCAGACACAGCCCAGCAGAAATGGCAGGGCTCCCTGCAAGCCTGTAGGCATGTGTTGCTCATGAATGGACCAAAAGATGTTGCCCCACATTTCCTTCACATTACATTATCTCCTTCATTTTGACTGTTTTAGGTCACTTCAGGTTAATGTGCTGTATACAAGTGTATGGTGGGATAAAACACCACTTACAGAGGTATGCGAAACAATCAGCTTTCCATTGAGCATATACTTTATTGAGCAAGACGAAAATTAATAAATATAACTAAGAAAAGTATTATGCCAGTCTCCAGTAATTGCTTCTCCATCATCTGTTGAGTTTTAATATGCAAATGGAAATGGAAAGAGCCTTCTGGTTTTGCAGTCTCTATGAGAAAAGGTTCTTGATGACAAACACAATTTTGGAAAGAAAGGGAATTCAGTGTACAGTTAGCCCAAGCTAGGACTCATTTATACTGGTTTTTAATCACTGGATCATCGCTAGCATGAAATCAGACCAAGGGAGCACTGACAGAGCACCTGGTCTTCTACTTGGGCTGTGGTCTCCTGTCCATGATGCAAGCCTTCCTGCCCTGTTTTTTGCCCTGGGTTGTTGTAACAATCTTCCAGAGAAAGACGATGGAAGGTTGTCACGGTTGGAACAAGAGCTGGCTGCACTGGAGACATGTGGCATCCCAGTCCCCTGGGACACCTTTGATTGTCTCAGGTGAGCACACCACTTCGCTCTTGAGGTCATCTCTGTGAAGGCAGGAGGCACAGGCTGGTAACTGACACTTTTCTCTCCAAAAGTCAGTTTAGCAGTACTTGTAAGGACATCTTCTTCTTTCTGCCTGCAGAAATCATTTTACATGCATCTACCTGCTTTAGCTTCTGCTTCATTTCTCTATCTACCTAGACCTCAGAGTTGAATCTCTATCTATAGATAGATAGATAGATAAGTTTGAAGATATCCTTTTGTGCATGAAAGCCTGGGTTTTTTTCAGATAAAATTCTCTGACATCTCAAAGTTCTTTCTTGAACATTATTAGAAACAAAATGCTTTTTTCCTGTACAGGCTGGAGGGGAGGGGACAGGTTTGTAAACCGGTTAACATAAACTCACTCTGACTTAGAACTCAGTTCCCTATATGTGGTGAATAACTCAGAGAGATGGAGAAGATGGTCTTGTTCTTCAGCCACCAACCTGGATTTGGGGTGCATAGTTTCCACTGCCTCATGACATGCCTAAACCCTCCTGTGCCACCAGTGTCCCTTTTTTTGTGGGGAGAAAGAATAAGCTGTCCCTCCACTCACCCATTGCCATGATTCCTGGTCTTGTGGTGCTTCTCAGAGCCTCTCCTGCTCCATCACCTGACGGTACCACTGGGCTCCTGTCCTGGAGGCAACTTCACAGCTGGGACTGTAGCAAACCCAAGGTGGAGATGATGTGACCTTATTCCCCCAGTCTGCCACTCAAGGTTTTTCCCAGGTTTTGCATTCAGTGGTTCCACACGTCCGTGATTTATCCTTTTGCTATTAATCACACATCCAAAGTCTGTGCCTTCTGATGATGACCTTACTTTTTCAAATGATGCATAATAAGAAAGGCTGAGGATTTAAAACTGCAAACTGTTCAGTGCAAACTGGGAAGAGATGTGCTGAAGGAAACACTGAAGGAGACCCCAGGAAAGGAAATGGGAATCAGATGTGAGGACCATGTCATGGTCTGACTGGGGAGCTCAGAAAGCCAACTCCCAGCTCTCAGAGAGGGGCTGCAGCTCCATGTCCCTCTGCTGAGGCGGTTGGATCGTATGTGCACAAGCCCCCGGGGAATTTCAAGATTAAATGTCGTCCTCAGGAATGCTGTAACTTCACTCCTTTTAAATACATTTTCAGCCCTTTGCTGGTGATTAAAGTTCAAGCTTGAGGTGCATCTTTCTTTGTGGACATTTGCTTTGATTCCTGATGTGCTTTACTGAAAAAAATCTCAAATGTACAGCAAAGGGAGTGACAGCATGTCAGAGAACTACATGTTTAGTTCTAGCAGCGAGTCAATCATACATCTATGCAATTACCCTCTGCTCAGGATGACAACCAAGAGATGTGTTTATTCTGTCTCCAGGAATCTCTGTTATTTTAGGATCCTTTCCAGAGTGCAACCAGTGCTAACTTTCAGTATGTGGAGACTCTTGTTTATGTTTTAGTTTCCTATCTGGGTGGCATTATTCAGTTATTGGCTTGCTGCCCCCCACTCAACCTTTTAAATTCGTTTTTACTTTCCACACAATTTTTTTGGCAGGAGCTACAGGCTGTCTAAGCCCAAGCCCTCATATCTTCATCTGTGTTGATGAATCTTTTATCTGCTTTTCAAAGGATATTAGCTCTTCCATGAGCTGCTAAGCAGCATCTCGCTACCATTGCTATCACTCTGGCATTTGGCTGTGGTTTGGCATCTCTCACAGCCTGACACAGCAGTTTGCTGGTCATTCCTAGAGCTTCTCACCATTAGGGCCCTTGCAGAGACAGGACTCACTCTGTTTGTAGGAACCTCATGCAAAACCCTGCTCTTTGTTACACCCCTGTAAAGTCATTGACCTGAGAGGCATTGCTGCAGGTTCGTACCAGGATACCTGAAAGCCAGCTGTCGCCCACCCTCTCAAGATATACTGCCGGCACACTGCAGACCATGGCAGTTATGACTCCTGCCTGAATCTGATTAGAGAGCTAAATATTTTCTGCTCCATGGAGCACCCAGTGCCATATAAACTGGAGGCTTCCCTCAGGCAATGAACACATGAGTTTAGCTGGAACAGACTTTGTTATCTTTTGACACTTTGTTGGGGAATCAGTTACTTCTGTGAGAGAAAAGGTGTTTCTGACAGCGTTCCTCTTTCCATGCAAAGCCTCTGACAAGCTACAGAAGTGTGTCCTACTGCTCAGCTCAAGGGCGGGCCACCATTCCCCCCAAAATATCCCCAGCTGGGGCAGGAATTATAAGCAGCCTACATAGAATGAACACCAGCTTTCCCTTTTTCATTGGAAGAGGATTCAATATAGTAACCTGTATTGGCCTGACCAAGCAAGCCTTGGGTCCCCCAGCTTCCGCTGGGGGTGTGTGACCTGGAGACAGATGCTGCAGCATCATGGGTGGGATGGCACCTGAACCATGTAGAGAGACATCCCTCTCCTACCCCACTCAAACCTCCCCCTCTTAAAACTCTCCCTGCATGTATCCGCTTCTCCCTCTGCAAGGCTGGAGGACAAAGAGGGTTTCTGCAGGTTCAGGAGGCCTTTCTTTATTTCTTTTCCTGAAATCCTGGTTATTACAGCAGTAGCCTCTAGCTACAGCTATGCAGAGGAGCACCTCCACCAGGCTCTCCTGTAATAATGACTTCTTTTTTCTTTGAACTTGCAAAGCACTATTGTATGACACTAAGAAGGTGAATCCAAAGAGGACCCCAGATGTAGGGTCATTCCAAGTAAACCCTGACGAGAAACAAGAGAGGAATAAGGTAACAGAAAAATTATATGACAGCACATAATTGCTGATATGTGCAATTACCAACCACTTATCCAAACAGCAGTTGGTCTTAATCTTACAACCTTTTTTCTTGCTAAGGGTATCAGCCACTAAATTGCTTCTGCTTCCTCTGGGACCCAAAGTAATCTTTAGGCTTGAAATTAAGGTATTTTCTTTCCTTTTCAGTACCTACATTTCTTTGCCTTTTTAATATTTGAAGCAGTATTGTGCCATTGTTAATCTTGATAAAAAATAAATCAGAGCTATACACGTTATTAAGATAGAGAAAGAAAAGGGGAGAATGAGAGGGAGAGAATATATATTCTACCTATAGACAGATTGTTATCTAATCAGGTATTGCACTAGAGGTCTAAATAGTGTCCATTGCCCTCCATAGGTTTCTTGTGGGTGCTGAATACCTTCAACTTCCATTGCCTGTGGTGGGAACTGAGGGTGATCAACATTTTTCTGGACAAAGTCCTCACATTAACAATTTCCAACAACAACGATCAAACAATAGAATAAGCTATTCTATGTGTTTTGCAGTGTGGAAAGCAGAGACCATACTAGATACACGTAAATAGAAAAGGCTCTGGAAATATTTGGTGAGCTAGGTCATTCAGAAAATATTTCAGAAGAGGACTGTTGTTGATTCAGATAATGGACTTTTCCATCATTGCTCCCTGTAAATTAAAAGGCTTAAGAGACTATTTAAGGCATAATGAGATGAAAGCTGTTTCTTTGAAAATAGCAGCAGCTGCATTAAGATGATGCTTCTCAGGCCTGGATTTACATATCATTCCCATCCTATCACTGAGAAGGACTGAGGACCAAGCTACTCAAGGATACATCTGGAAAGAGGCCACGTCCTTCCAAGGCAGCAGAAGGTGAGATGAATAGGAAGCTGTCCAAGACATCAGAGTCTTCTGAAGTCTGACTCCAAGAAGTTTGTCTTTACTGTCAGTGAGAAATGCACTCTAAGGGTACCATTGTGGCCAACAGCAAGAACCCAGCTTATGGTCAAATAAGATTAACAACTAAGAGAAAGTGAGAGGAGGGCACAGTGTCTTGCCTGGCATTGCATGGTTAGTCTAGAGTATAACAAGTGTTAACTCCTGGGGTGCTCCTGGAATGGTCTCAACCCTTGGGCCTCACTGCCTCTAACAGCATGGGTTGACATCAGACTTCAATAGTGGGCTGCTGCATATATGTTTTCCTCACTTTGAGCAAGAAAGTCATTTCAGTGCACAAATGATGTCTCGGTGTGGGCAAGAGTATGAACACAGACACACAGGACCTGCCTGCATTAGGTCTTGGTATGCTAAGTAAAGCAATAGAGATAACTAAGCATACGTTAATGAAGTCTGATTCTAGTGCATACTGCCATTTTTGTTTATTCATATGTTGACCCCAATATTAGCAGTACACATTTCTTAAACAAAATCCATGTCCTGCACCACTAATTGTTAACATAGCAGCGGGTTCATGAACCCATCTTTCATCGCATCACTTAAACATTATTTAAACAGTATTTTATTACATTTATTTGTTCAGAGGTAAAAACATTTCCTTGCTATGCCTGTCAACTGATTTGAAAAGTAAATATCTAAATTGCTGTAGTTTATTTTTCACAATAATGTCTATATTGTTTCAGTATTAGCCTTAGAGAATAAAACAAAAAATGTAGTCCTCAGTTGTCTTAATTTTAGGATATCGGAAGATTGCTTTCCCAGGAAAGAAATATTGGCTGACTTGTTAACAGAATGAGTTTTAGACGCACGTTTGGATCTTCCAAAGTGAGCAATGGAGTTGGTTGTCCAAACCCAGTGACTTTCAATGAGATTTGGTTACTTAAAATTCGGAAGCCTCCTTCAAAAGCTCATCCCTAATCTCTTCAGAACAGTTTCTACTTCACTGTAATTAACTGTGGATTTAGACTTCAGTATAAATTCACTTTGACTAAAATTTACGAAAGTATCCTGAAGTCCTATTTTCAGAATGGTTCAGGCCCCAGAGAGTCCAAGGTCTACTGGAATTCTCTGAAGTTGCTAACTCTAAAGTGTGGAACTGTACACCTTTCCTGTGCTCCTGACTTTAGATGTTTGCATCTGCCACATACAATTTCCATCTCACAGTAAGGTCTGTGCATTCATTGCCTTCCCTCTCACCAAGATCTGGGGGCTGTGTGCTAGAGAAGAGCTCCAGTTGCTCCTGTTCCTTCTGGACCTGGTGAAGGTGACCAGGATGGTAAGATGTGTAGTGAAGTGTACCTGCCCACACTCTGTACATGATGTGTGTCTCACATGACCATAGGGTTTAGGAAGCTCAAGCTACATCAGTGTTTTGAAAATGGAAGTTGCTTTGTCTTTCCCTGGTTTTTGGCCATGATCTGTTTTGATCTGATGGGTTGTAGAACTAATGTGATGCATTTTATTAGGAAATTGCTATTCCAGAGGAAGGGAAAGTTTTGGCTTGGTGTGAGGGAGTAGGGTTTCATAATGTACCTTGGCATATGGTAGAGAGGTAGAGAATGGATAGGTGTGGACATAGGATTTCTGTTCTAAGATGAACTGCTGTGTAACACATAGAATAGGTTTCAAAAGAGTGGCATAATTATCTCCTGTGTATTGATAGCTCTTACACTTTGGCAGAGAAGAGTAGTCAGTGAAACTCAGTATTAAAAAGCAATGACAGAAAAGCAAAGAAAAAAAACATCTCAGGAAATGTTAATTTTAAGATGCCCACTTCTCTTGCTGTGATTGGAGCAGTTTCCATTCTAGACTCTCTTTCTGCAGAGCTCTGCATGTTTTCATGCACATGAGCTGTCCTGTAAACCTCTGTATTTTCTCGATCCCAGCACGCTTCTATGTGTTCTCAAAACCAGAGCTACAATCCAGGGGCTGCACTACAAATTGTCATTGGGTGGCAAATGGTTTCCTACCCCAGAAAAGTCACACAGTAGTCTTTTCAAGCTTCCCCATTCCACACTGGAATGAAACAGTAAAAAGAAAAGGAAGCTAAGAAATGTCTGTACTTCATGTTTGGTGAGTGCTGATAGTTCCTATTGTCTGGGAAGACCCAGATTAAGATTTCCCATCTACTGATTCACACAAGGGTCTTCAATTTTTTAGATTGGGGTTTTTTTTCCTTTCTTTCTTTCTTTTTTTTTTTAAATTCAGAAAATGCTAATTGGCTGACGAAGACAGTTTTTTGGAAGAATCACATGCAACAGCACTGATTGATACCAGTTTCATAAGGATAAGCTTTTTAATTCCAGGAGGACATTCATGTGCAAGGCTGTATTGCCACCTTGATGGAACAATTATTTAGAAAGAGGAGATTAGGTAGGCAGGTCTATGCTGGTAACCATCAAGGCTAGGACCAGTTCCCTGCTCCACAGTCAATAAATATGACATGAGTTGTGTCTGGATCCATGCTAATCACGCTGCACCCTAAAGTTCTCTCTGCACTGTCCCTAGACAAATACTCCACAGCAGAACACTGATTCTTCTGAGATTCATCTTATTTCTTGATTTTGAACAGAAAATTCATCCTAAAGCTGAGAAACTATTTTTTGACTAAGACTTTGTGAAGCTTGTTACATTCTGTCATCAGCAAATCAGGCTGGATGCAAGTGTGTGGACTGAATAAAATACACCTCAGTGCAACCTCCCTACGAACAGCCCTCCCAGTCAGAGTCTCGTCCTATATTTCTGCCTCTGATTTTACGTTGCTTGTCTAATTATGTTGGCTGCTGTGTAATTATTTTCATGGAACAATTATTTTAACAGCAAGCAGTTTATCAGAGGTGCAAATTATGCATAATAACATACAGTAATTTTCAGTTAAAACTTTCATAATGTTCAAAAGTCCTTGCATTTTCCAACAAATTGAAAAGGAAAAAAAATATTCTCCATTTTGTGTCCTTCCTTTCCCTTTTTCTTAGAGAAAACAACCTACTGATTGTCTTGGAGTCAATTAAACCTGTTTAAAACAAAGCACTTTTATTTTGGAACAAGACATGGGGAGTTAATCAAGAATAATTATTCCTCTCTAAATTCACATCCTCAAATAATGTGAGTTAAATCCCCAGTATAGACAAGCCCTAAATGTCAGAGGAGGTTAAAAAAAGTCAGCTAGCGGAGCTCTATCATATTAGAAAGCAATGAGAATAAAAACCTTGCCCAGGCACCCATGCCAGGCCGGCAAGGGGAGACATGTCAAGACTGATTCAGACTCATTCACCACACTTGATTACACATGCATTTGCTCAGTGCTTTCAAGTTAATCACATATACATTTCAGTAGCATCATCTGTACATACACACTGTGGCAGTGATAGCAGTGTTCGGGAAGGAGATACTGCGATCATCAGAAGAGAGCAAGTTCAAACATATTTCAGGGAAAGAATTTTGCTCAGGGATGCTTTTTCCCCTTGCTTTTCCATCAGGCTGAAGGCAACATGACTCACACAACTTTCAAACGCAGGGAGCTGTGGGGAATTGAGGTAGATCTGTGCTTCCATCTCAGATTGGCCAAACTCAGGGTTTATTAAAACCCAAGCTTTGCTTTCAGATTGCTGCCAATTAAGCAACAAGGTTTGTAGACATTATTTCTCTCAAGCAACATTGATGCCACAGTGCCTTTCCTGTGCCAAGAGCCATCAGTTGCAGCAGCCTCCAGAGAGTCTGGAGGCAGGACCAAGTGCCCCCATCCCCTGCAGCTCCCCTGCAGCTCCACTACAGTAAAAGGAAAATCCTTCCACTGTATTTACCTCATGATACTCCACTCCCCCAATCAAACTACTGGCTGCCAGCAAACAAAGCCTGTAGGCAAATCCTGTAGCCATTGTGCAACCCCCCATGGTGGTGGGTGGTAGGTGGCTTAGCCAGGATTTCCATCCACAAAACTTCAAGATGCCATGAATGTCTGAGCTCAGGCTTTTACCAAACACAAGGCATGTGCCAGAGCAGTTCTTATATTTTGAGATGATTGTCTGTTCACTGGAGCTTTTCTCACCAAAGTGAACGCCGTAGCTGGATCCCTTGCAGATTTTACAAGGGAAATGGGGCTATCGGTCAGAGATAAAAGGAAGCATCTTTATAAATAGGTTGATGCTCTCCCTATGGGAGGCAAGCCAAGGCTGGGCTTGGTCCCATAACACAGGGCTGGGGTGCTTGGGTTTGTTTTTTCTAGGTGGAAAAAAAACAACAAGAAATCAGCTGTCAAGGCAAATAGCCCCTTGGCTGATATTTTGGTAAGAGGAAACATGTCTAAGGCTGCACCTTATCCCCAGAGCAATGGTTCCACTTCATCTCTCCTTCTCCTCAAAGGCCACAGAGCAGCCGGCATTTGCAGCTTGGGAGAGTGCAGACACCACTCCATTCACCATTATCCCATAGCAGCTTCACTGACCCCTCCTGTCCCTTCTCTGCATGCCCAAATCCCCAGGGAAACCCCAGGTCTTTTCTTGAGGAGTGTCTGTATGTCTTGGGGAGGAAGAACAAGCTCAGTCTCTGGGAGATGAGGGGCATGAGTAGACACTGAAACTCTTTTTGGAAGAATTTCAGTGTCTACCTCCTAAGGTGGACAAATAGGAACAAATACCAGCGGTGGCATCCATCCAGAAGGAAAAGTATAACCATCAGTGCACAGAGTGACAGTGCAGTGGAAAAGAGAGGTGATTACTGTCCATCACCACTGCCTCTGACCAGGCACTAGTGCTGGCATGCAGAGGGAATTCCTTTGGAGGCAGAAAGTCAGACAAAAAGCTCGGATTAATCAGACACCAGAAAAAAAATCAAGTTATAGTTCTTGTCAGGAGCACAAACCACATGGAAATGTCTAGAGTCCTTGAACAGTGAGAGGAGAATGCATCGCTCAGCAATGGTGACTAGGCCAAGTGCAGGGTGTGATATAAGATGCAGCACTTGGTTCCCAGCACCTGAGCTCTGCCCTGCATCATACCCAAGGACTGCGGCAAGGGTCTGCTTCCAGATAGGGGGGGGAATTACTATTTCTGAGTTTATTCAGCAGAATGTCATTGGATATTGTCCAGAAAGTTTACTCTCTGGAGTTATGCAACACCACTTGGTCATTCCTGTTCTCAAGTGATCCATGGAAATGCCAGGGTGTGAATGAAATCCTTTTTTCAGCTGCTTCGGGTCAAGGCAGTACAATCTTTCCTCTGTCCAATTCCCAGCCATGTTGGTGAGGAACCAGCAGAGCAGGGATCTGCGTCCAAACTTGTTCCCAAAGGAGGCTAGTTTTCACATTCCCATTATGTGGTCCTGCAGATAGCTCTCCCATGCTGCATCTGGAGGATGGCTTTCCCTCCTCCCTGATGTTTGATCATTAGCGTTCGATCTGACAATGTTTCTCTTTCTGGGTCATGGTAGCATTAACATGGATGTCCATACAGGAAAACATGTAGCTGCACCAAAACAGAAATCCAGTTTTCATGGAAAAGTATGGAGGATGCTGATCTCCTGTTCACATGAGTACTGAGCTGTGCAGTAACCCCTGTATATCTTCTTCTTCTTGCTTGCTGCCAGCAGGTATGACTGGGAGAGGTCTCCTTGTCTCTTGTCCCTACTGCAGAGTTCAAGTGGAGTACCACACATGTTGACAACACACATGTGCCTGTGGTTTTGATCACAGCTGTGGTAATCGTATCAAGTCCCAATTCCAAATATGGATTTTATCTCCAGAATAACGAGAAGGCTCTATGAACCCATGAATGATGACTGCAGCAGCCAGAGCTGTGATTCATGAAGATCCTGAGGCACATCTGTGGATGACATCTCCCAGGCTATTCGTGTCAGCAGGTCTGATGGGGAATGCAGAAGCAAACTAAGAGGAACAAGATCAGCTCAGCCCAGTGTAGATATACCAACTTCTCAGTTTTAGGTGGAGGCATGTTTCCTCTTTCAGGTGCTCTACCAGTATGCACTGCTGACAAGTGCAGATATCACTGAGGCTTCCATTAAAATAAATCAAATTAGGAAGCTATCCTTTCTTATATAAGTCACTTTGGTGTACTTCCTCTGCATTTATCAAGATGTAAAATGAATAAGAATAAATAAGCTCAGGCCATTTCTCAAATTAGTGCTTTGCCACTTTTCCATTGCTCTCCAAAACTGCAGCATATAGAAAGATCAAAAACCTCTGGTACTGTTCATCCCTTTCTGTCACATGGGTTTTCTGATGATTTCTCTCCAGCCAGCTGTCTTTGCTCTGGATCTTTGGCTTCTTGGCTTTTTTTTTCCCAACAAAAGTTTTCTGTTGCAAAAACTCATTGAGGTAAGTGTCTGTCAGACCAAAGTAGAGAGATGGATGGACTTCTTAATGCTGTCTTGGACACTCAGAGAAGTCAATGAACAGGATTTAATCTAGTGTGTGACATGAAAGGTTGCTCTTCAGTAAAGCTGCCTACAGATCCTGGCAGCTTTAATAGTCTGGGCAGGTTAAATGTAACTGTAGGGCCAGATCTTACAGCAGGAGTGAAATATTTAAGCACAACGTCAATTCTGCATGCCACAAAATTACCAGCTTTGGGGGGGAAAGCTCCAAGTGTTAAAACCGTTGTCATATAAATAGTTCTTGTTCTTCCCTCACAAGCTTGCAAACCACAACTTTGCAATGCTGTTCTGCATCCTATGTTACCATGCCGGCTGGCCTCTACTCCTGTTCATCAGGTATGAGTAGAGCCTCCAGACACACAGGGACTTTCTCAGAACTGAATTCTTTGACAAGTACCACTATTGCATTTTTAAGCCAGATACAGAGTCCTGATAACTCTCAAAATATAAAATTATAGAGATTCTTTAAGATCAATTAAGATCAATAAATTCTTCAACTAATTATCAAATTCCAACCTTTGGACAGAAGGGAAGACAGAACTTCCCAGCTAAGGCAGAGTACTCATGTGAAGAATGGTATGGATCTGTAGGCAGCTTTACTCAAATGAAGTGTTTCAGGAAAGCACAGATATATTTTCCTGACTGCCTGAAATGTCAGGCTGAAATCCCATTTCTTCCTTTAGCACTGGGTGCATGAAGCATTTTGTGGGTAATTGTCTGTGGATATCTGGGGTTTGTGACCACTCTGGCTTGTGTTATAGCTACAAGGTAAGATATTTTGCACTTGTCTCCTGGTCTTTGTGATGTATGTTGGACAGACAACTACAAAAAATCCACTCTCCAACTCAGTTAAGCAGATCTGAACATCTTTACTGGATACCTTTTCATCCAGAGACTTTTCTTCTGAGTGGATTAAATTCACTCTAAACACAACAATATGTCTGACTTGGAACATGCAGCTCTTTTCCATTCTCATTAAAAACATCACATCATTGACAATATGAGAGATAAATGCTACCAGCTTCATGCAGAATCAAGTACCTATCCCAACAGCAGCGTTTGTATTTCCTAGCACCCATGCCCACAGCCAAGCACCCTTCCCTGAGAGGGGAGGACCGTAAGGGGTGCAAAGGGAATAATATCCCTGTGAGCTGTTTGTCTCCTTTGTACTGAGATTGCCTGCTACTACACTGACTGAATTGCTTTTGTGATTTATGGCCTTGTTCCTTAATGGCACGAAGCAGTTTTTAAAACCATGGGAGATAAGTATGCTCAGTATGTATGGATACTGCTCAGTGAAGCAGCTACCAAATTGCATTTTGAATAATGTCCCTGAATTTACTAATATCTTCTTATAAAGGCAAAATATTTACACTACTGAGTGAAAGGCTGGGATCTTCAGTTTGCTCAGTGCTGTCGCAAGTCTGTTCCTCTTGGATACAATGGCAAATTTACCATCAGCTTCTCTGGGAGTCATCGCCAGGCCAAAACCAAGGGCTTATGGAAATATCATCCATAGTCTCTAATCCTCTGCTGGAAGACTCTCCAGAAAAGCTGTACTGTCAAGCTCCCCTTCCTCAAAAAGTTGTATTTTACATAGTGCCCCCATTTACTAGATAGTGAAGAATCTGAAGCAAGCAGAGATATTTAACTTCTATACAGCTAGCAGTGTATTCCCCTATTCAAGAAATGAAAGGTTTTGTTTTTAATCTAGATATACCCATTTGTTCAGGGCAAGGGTATATACTTTATGAAATGATGAAACTGGATGTTATAAGTGAAAATATATTTCTAGGCTTACAGATTCCAGTATTTCCTTTGCAGACTGCAACTTTCATTGTTCCAAACCCAAAGTAAACTGGACAGGTATCATAACATTAATACCCTAATCTATAGGCATAGCACAAGTCCTCCTTGTAATTCTCCATTTCTTGTTCCAGTCTGTAGCTTGTAATTCATGTCCAATGCACAGCTCCCCATAAGGACTGCTGCTACCAACTCAGTGGCATTAGCCCACCTCTAAGCAACTGCTTTATGGCCCCATTTCTGCTATGGACTGGATATTGTGGTACCGCAGGCAATAAAGTCTTCATCAAGGATAGTCCTGACTCAGTATGATGAGACCTGTAATATAATATGTTTAGATCTCTTTATTAGTTCCTTTATATATATATATACCTTCTTTTTTTTTTCCTAGCATTTGCTATCAAGATATCCAAGATTTATCTATAGACTTTAAATAGAAGAGAGTGTGCAGTGCCTGAATCTCAGCGCTCACTGAAGGTATTTGCTGCTTCATGCAGCGTTGCTGTAAGCTCTCTGTGCTGCCTTCTCTGTTTCTCCTGGCTTCCTTTCAGTCCTTGGTTTTCCATATTTCCTAGCCTTAGCTCCCCTGAAGGACTGAATCAAACCTTGGTGTTTAAGAAACTCGACACATCACCTTCTGTGTCATCACGTGTAATGTTATTTGCTCACCGGAGCTGTAAAATGCTCTAACAGCCTTGGCATGTGAAACACAGTTCTGCAGCAATGAAGCTCCTGCTTTCTGTCTTCAACAGCAGAAATCTGCAGGCTGCCTTCTGAGCTGGATTTTTATATTATTTTTTTTTGACCCGACAATAGAACTTAAAGTTTTTGAGAGGTTCCAGTTTGCATTCAACAAATGAAATGATTCTGCTTTCATCCGTCAGAAGTCCTAGGCAGTTTAGAGCCTTTAAAGTGAAATGATCCAGGAGGCTTGGCAGACATTAAAGTCCTCACATTTATTTGCCGATCAGTTACGCTGCTTACAGCCTTCCACAAGCAGATCTTAACTGAGTTGTAGCAGCAAAATGGGAAAAACTTTGCTCTTGACATTTTCCTGAACACCCTTCAGCAGCACTATAACCAGCCAGTTAGCACATCCCTTTCTTGTATTTTTCTTTAACAAGGACCACTTCCAATTATCTCCCCTCCACAGTGCTGCATCATTACCTTTTTTCAGAGACAAATATTATTCAACTTCTCACATAGGCACATTTTCCAGGAATATTGGGATGTTTTATCACATAGTCCATATACTGACTGCTTTTCTTTGTTACCTGTCCCTGCAGTCCTGTCAGGGCTGCTCAGGTTTTCTGCATTGTGTTTATTTGAGCTTTTTTGTCTAACCTCGGGGCATCGGAACTTGGAACCTTTGATATTCTGTGAGGGCTTCACAGTGAAATACTCATCAACTAACTGTTCTGACTTAAATGTTTGTCTAATCTGGAGTCTAATCTGTTTGTCTAATCTAGTCTGACAAAGTTAGCAGATGATCCATCTCATGTCTTAGTCAGCCTGGACTGGCCACAGCCTGAACCCACTGTACTGGGACAATGTATCTGAGTGACTCAGGATGGAAAAGGCCATCACAGAATGGTGGGGAAGGCAGCTCAGGCTCAGGCATCTTCCCTCCGTGTACCTCTGTACTGTGCCTGATCCAGCCAACTCCAGCTACTTTCACAACAGCATCATGTAGCCGGGGTTTTGGCAGCCCCCAGTGAAAGCCAGGAATGGCCAAGTAGTGACAGAGCAGGGCACACTAACCTGTGTCAGAAAAGCTCTTGGCTTAAGTCAGCTCTGAAATCTGCAAAGCTGTAACACGTTAGCCTTTGATTGACCTTCTCTTGACAACACCATCATCCTGATCCTTGTCAGGATGCCCAAATGCAGCCCTGTCTTTTCCATCTCCATATCCTAGATGAGAGAAGACTGACCTAGACTTCAGTGCCCCAAATGACAAGCTCTGGTACCACAAGAAATTGCTAGAAGCAGTAACTCCGGCTAAGCTAGGCTGATGTCTCCACAAGCTTTTGGAGGCATTTCAGGCAGTATTAATGTCACAGTCTTTGAAAGTAACTTCCGCTTTCCCATGTCCCCAAAATATAGCTGTTTCCTGTCTCAATGATGTCTATCAAAATTCATTAGTCATACATTCATGATTTCTTTGCAACCTCACATTCTCAGTGATGGCTGAGTCTGGAAGGGATTGGAGGAAAGCATGACACCTTTTGGGTCAGAAGCATTGGTTTATTGCTAATTGGCAGGTTGGACAATTCAATAAATTGCTTAAAGCACTGCAAAGGGCACAGCAAAGAGCAGCTTTGGTGCCATGCATCCTACAGGCTTGACTCGTTACGTGCCTGCCTTCTGGGGGGGTGTATGTTGCTGTGCATCTCCCATCAAATCTCCCAGGCAAATAAGCCACCCGCTGTCCTCCCTGTTGCTGCCAGGATTTGGATTCTGGGAGTCCTCATCTCTGCCTCCTTGCAGCACTGCTAAGCCTCCTAAATTGATGAAGACTGGTATTGGCTGTTACATGGAGATTTTGATGCAGAAATATTGAAACGTTAAACAATTTTCCATTTCTTCGAAGGCTCTTTGGGATTTTCATTTCCTGTGTCTAAAATGGCATGTGATTCAAAGTGTCATCTCTCTGGCATGAAGTCCTTATTTCCTATATGCTGCATCTGCCTGATTTGATTGTGTTGGTCTTTCAGCCGCAGAAGTATCCAGCAGGGCAGATCTCACTCTTGCAATCAAATAAAGGCTTTACTCTGCTACAAAAGACTGGAAAAAATTACTTGTGCAGCCATCGAAGCATCTTGTAACAGCAGCAGGAAATGCCTAGATGGCACATCTGCACATCCCAAGCGCCAGAGACAATAAGGGGCTGAAACGGCAGCAGCTTTTGCTGGGATCAATGCAAGCTTTTCACAGTCCTCACTGCGGAGTGTCAGCCCTGGGATTTGTCTGGACTGTGGGCTCCAGACGTGCCGAGGAGTTCACTGCATTTCCAGTCCTGGATGGCAAAACAAGCGGGGATGGGGTTTGGAGATGCCATTGCAGAGCATCACAGGGGCTCGTTCAGTGCACCTGCGATAAGTGGGTTCTGAAAATTAAAAAGGGAAGTAGTTTTGCTTCCAGTTGCAGCATGGAGCTGTAAAATGAACAGCAAGTTTTCTCTTAAAAAAAAAAAAGGCAGATCTGCCCTCCCTTAAAATCTGACCTGTACGTTCCCATTCTCTTGCGGTTTATAAAAAGATGACTGAGAGGAGCTATCAGACTTCTCCTAGGAGCCTGTTCTCTGTAAAATGCCCACTCTGTTTATGCAATGGTGATGTCTTCGTACAGAGAAAAGTAAAACATTGAGCCAAAACCTAAAAAAAATCCCTTAATGCAGCCCAGGCTCTGCCCGCAGCCCTACAGGGCTGCACTACTGCTGTTAGACCTCGGGGCTGCAGGGGAAGCACTCTTTCAGGACATTGCTTTCCCAGAAGGATGCCCCCAAAGATGCCCTGACCTAAGATTATTAATCACTAATAATCTTAGTGATAATTTTTTTTTACAGCCTGGCAGTACCCGTTTCCTAAACACAGACCTTTATTGATCAATTTTTTTTCTACACAAAAAAAAATCAAGGACAAATTTGTACTGAGTTAGGTGAATTGCAGGAAGAGTTGTGTAGTTGGGATATTAAAAAAAGTAGCTTCTCTTTAAAGAGGAGCTGTTCTGCCATGTATTTCCTCAAACTAGATAAAATAGTTAGGTTTTCTGAGCTTTACTTCCCCATTATTCTGATGTTGTGAAAAGTTGTTAAAGGGGATAACGTTCTTAGAAGCATCAACAGAGTGATATAATCCTCTAAAGTAATATTTTTTACTCAAAAAATAAGCTTATAAAGCAGTGACTGTTCCTCTCTTATTTTCTTCAGGAATTTCCTGCAATTCAGGCTTGAAACTCCTGAAACAGACCCATTCTGAGCATTTTCAGAGTAGCTACATATGACTACAGTTTTCAGAGTGATTAGGAGTTTTTCTTATATTACCAGTCTTAAACTTTCTTTGAATCACAGTTAATGTTATAAGGCAAAGAGGTAACTATAGCTTTTCAATTCCTGAGATTCCTGTGAGTCCTTCTGGGTCTATATGCTTTATTGACAACCAAGATCAGATAGGCTTTTGTTGCCTTAATCCACAGTGTAATACATATGGCTCCACATATATGAATTATGAACAGTAGCTGATACTTACTGCAACTGTTCTGCTAGAAGATTTGCAGCAGAGTATAAGAAAAAAGGAGAATTATTGGAGAATTATTTCTTTCTTTCTATCCTTTTTGACAATTTGGCATAATCTCTTTCTTTCTTCTTCTTCTTTTTTTTTTTTTTTTCCAGTCTTCTTGATCAAAATACTGTATGAAGAGCAGTTTTCTACAAAACCTTTCCTGGAAAGAAGAAAACACTGGTCCCAGCCTGGGACCCAAGAGATGTGGCAGTGGTTGAGCTCCCTGCTGAGACCATGACACCTTCACATCTTTTGGCAGGGAGAATATTGCAGCCAAGGGCAAGCAATTGCAAGACCAGGACAGCCCCATACCCCCAATTCAATCTGGGGAGTTAATCAAGGGAAGATACATACACATTCCACATTCAACAGGCAGAATTGCAGATGGAAGATTTACAGTCATTTTTATGGCTTGGCACCCCTGAGGCCCTGGTCTGGTGCATTATTTAAACAGCATTCTTAATATTAATTTATATGTAAGTGTCCAATATATATCCATATATTTTTCATGCTCTGTAGTGTAATGGAAGTGGAGGCTGTGGGTGCTTTTAGTGGTGTTCTACAACAGCCCTGAGGACAGCCTCAAAGGCACTGCTACATCCCCAAGCGATCCTGGAGCAGCTTGGAGGCAGGGCAATTTGGAGCTGCAAGGAGAAAATTAACCCAGAGACAAAACTAAGGTTGACTGCAGTTGGAGCAAAGCAGAGCCCTGGTGAAGCCCCAGCATCTGCTATTGAAGATACGAGTCACTCTCAACCTACATGTTTCATTATTCAATGGAGATGGGAATATCCCCTGGCGATGTGAGCACACACAGCATCTAGCACAGTTGCCGTGCAGTCCCAGACAGAGAATTGCTTGTGTACATACACACACACACAAATACACACACATATATATATGTATATTTAATGTGCAGCCTGTATTTGAAATCTCACCTCCATCTACACCAAGCCAATTTATGGGTAGATGATGGAAGGTCATAATTAGAATTAATTAATCCAGTGGGAAATCCATTCCCAGGCAGCTCTCAGCAAAAGGCAGATTGGCAATGTAAGGAGGATAAGCTGTACTTCTAAAGCTCTTCTTAGATATTCTTGTCACTTCCAATATCCCCCAGGGTGGGAACAGGTTTAATCTCCCACTCTGGCAGCCACCCATCTTAGTGGTGTGCACTTTCTCTTAAGGAAGAGAAATTGTAGACATAGTCCAACACCTTAAAGATGCTGGTGAAATATAGAGACAGAGCATTCTCACAGCCTGCTTTGACAAATCCTTCCAAATAATCCAAATGGAAATAAAAACCTTCATCCAAGCCCAGCTCAGCCCCTGGGATGCACATAGAAGAGGGGTTGCTGCTTCTGAATATTTTGGTGGACAAACAGAAGCATAACTGACTAAGTGGCTCACCTTTGTCTACCGTCAAACTAGAACCTGGAGCCTGGTGCTACCATCTACTGGACCACACTGTCTCCTATACTGAGAATGGGTGCCTGACTTTTTGGAGAAGGAAGTGGATGCTTTCCCATTCCCAGACATTTCCAAGATTTTTTTTGTATGGAAGCTAAACATAAACTCTCACAAGAACTCAAATTTGTGTTTTGTTACAAAGCAAATGGATTTTTCTTCAATAATCCCACTCTGCAGTGCTTACACTATCCCTCCTAAAGGAAGATGCAGTAAGGGTGTGCTAAAAAGTTACTACTATACAGTGTTGGTACCTCAACAGTACCAATAGTCTCAGTCATGGAGCAACTCTACATGACCCAGCATAAAGACATTACAGAAAATCAGATTTTGCCCAAAGGTGTTTCTTGTACAAATAATTTTAACAATAAAAATAGGTGGGTTTTTTTTTTTTAATAGGAGAAATCAGAGTTTGCCATGAAAACCTGAGGATAAAAAGAAAAAACATTCCATCAGAGAAGATAAAATTAGCTGTGGTCTAAATTTCACTGCAATATCTCATGAGTCTTTGGTGTTCTTCAAATGTCCCACACGTATATTAGTTTTATACCCACTTGAGAATTAAGTCATTTTCACATAGGATTTTTAATGCTTAATTATTCTTCTTTTGTTCTTATCTATGTCACTATCCGAGTTTTAAGTTGTTTAGTTGCTCAGTGATTTGAGTTTTACAGTTTCCTGAAGAGAGAGCGCAAAGTTGTTGAGGAAAAAGGTCCCACAAACACAAACGGGGATTTCCAAGAAAGGGCACTGTGGGTGGCTGGGTGGATCCAGCTTTCCAGGGAAAACATCAGCACCCAGTAAATGCCATATTTAAACCCACAGAGATTAAAACCTATGTGTGTCCTCACCCAATTGCATCTCTACTGGCACCAGGCTCATACCTGAGTGCACACAGGACATTAACATCCTATTTTCAACAGCCAGCCACCACGCGAGCTTCTCTCTGAGATGTAATGTTGACAATAAGAAAGTCCAGACTGGCTGCATTTATCTCCATCAATTTTCTCTAGAAACTACATGTGTTTTCTGTTCATTCAACTCAAGCTTGTAAAAATGTTTATGTCCCATAAAGTCCTTGGGAAAGCTCACAAATCCACAAGCATTTCAGCAATGCATGCCTACCCAAAACTCTTGTATTTCTTAATCTCACTCCCTTACATATGCATTTTTAAGTCTTATTTTTTTAAATGAGAGAAAATCACAGGAAAAAACATCTGTATAAAATGAAGATCAGATCTTAGAATGTATTTATAGAACTTAAGGGCATTTTCCTAACCAGTTGTAATTATCCTTAAAAAGAGCATAAAACCCCCAGGAAGCACAGATATAAATATACACTACCAAGAATTAAAAGTGTGTTAAGGTAATAAACACAGAAGTATCCAATGACCTGATCTGGCTTCCATCAGATAAAATGGAGAGCACTATTGCTGTCAATGGGACACGGATTCTGAATTAGCCACAGGGTGTAAGGGGCAGAGGGACAGTTGTTCAAACCATTGATCACGGGAAGTCGATAGCAGCTGACCCCAGATGTTAAAAGTTGGGATCAGTTTTGTTTGGGTGTTCGGCCTACCCTACGATTTTGGGTATCTGCTTGTTTTATGCTGCTTTATAATGGCACAATTTTTTTTTTCTTGAAATATTTTATTTATTTGTGGATTTTAACATATTGATCTAGTTTTTAAGGTAATTATTCAGCCAAGATGTTCTTAATGACTGATCACAGCTGCATTCCCCAACAATTGTTTTTTCACTGGAACAGGCAAGGCAATCTTTTGAAACCACTGACCATCCAGCATTTCCCATCAAAATGTATTTGAAAATGGCACTACTTATTTAGGACACAATTCCAGGAACCCACTAAATGAAATGCAACATTTTAGCCTGCAAGTGACCCATGGGGCACTGTGGACAAGGGGTCAGGACAACTCCTTCTTTCCAAATGGGTGTTGAAGGGGGCCAAGAGCAGGGCTGGCTCTCAGCCAGGGGATGCCAAAATCCCTCGAGAACTTGCTGCTTGTCAAACTGGGAATCTCTTGATAAGTTAGCAGAATTGGGATGAAAAAGGCGATTTCTAAGAAAAAACTCCCAGGCATCACTGAAACACTCTGAACTGAAGTCTTAAGTCATGATCAGACTTCTTTTGATTAATAGTTTGGGCATTTCACCAGTGAACAGCATTTTCCAATGAACCCAGGAATGGCATTTTTTTTGCCAATTCTTTTCTTTTTTTTTTTTTTTTTTTTTTTAAATTGCATGTTAAAAATTAAATCTAGCCAGGATCCATAACCTTACAGCTCTGCCTGGGGAAACGTCGTCTCATGGATTGTATAAGTAACTGCCACTCCTGCTGCACTGGCTTTGGTAAAAAGAGGTGATTTGGAAAGTAAACGCTCTGGAGAAATTAAGGTCTTTTATACAGGTAATCAACTGAAGTGAGTGAAAGGGCTTTCCCTCCCGAGAGCTCCTCGCCCTAGTGAAGCGCTTCTATAGATGCTATTTTGAAAGCATGTCATATCCATTGTGTTTTGAAACATTTAATTATTTGTGACTCCCTTCAGCGTGGGAGCCTTTCTTCAGCTGTGCTAGGTGGGGTAGTGCTCTCATAATCATCTCTTGAATATGGTGTGGAGTCTCTCACTGCGGGATGGGGAATTGGCGACAGCCAGATATTTGGGGGTTGGGTGCCTGAGGTTCAACCCAGATTTACACTCATGGTGTTCAGCTCATGGCATGAAGGCATACCTGGTTTTATACTCCAGTTTTATGTATGCAATCATCCCCATTAATTTGCATTTGATTTGAAAATGGATGACTTTGGTATTTGTAGATTTCTATACACTTTTACCATAGAAAAAACATTTGTGAATGCTTACGGTAATCTGGAAGAGTTACAGCTGCATCTAAGGCATTATCAAATGTATCTTTCAAGAAGATAGCTCATAAAAATATGCATGTGCTTGGAGCATTTGGATATACCATTCCCAGAAACAGTCTAGAAGCCAAGGTAGAAATCAGAAAAGCTTAATTGTGGGAAATTAGGCTTAATTCAAGAAATCAAATGCTCTCAACTTTTTCTTTCAACTAAAATAACATCCAATTGTATCAAGTACCTTCACATACTGAACAGAAAAGCAGACAGACATGGTTTTTGTCTTACCAGCCTTACACAAGGGATGCTTCAGGGACAACTATTCCCCTAAGATAAAACCGGAAAGTAGTTCTTACTGTTAATTTCCCTACGTGTATAAACATTCCTCAGTGTTTAAGTAAGATCAGTCCTTGGTTTTCTGCAGAATGGGGGTTAACTCCCTGGAGAAAGGTGAGGAGTCCCAGTAAGGCACTGGAAGAAGCTGACCTTTGGTACCTGTAAATGAAGCAGAGAGGCAGCCGCTCCTGCCAGCTGGGGTGATAATCCCCTTTGCCTCTGGTAAGCGATAGCTGATAAGTCTGCACAGAGTTAGTTGGCGATGTTTATTTATCAACTGGGTCTCTTTTCACCACTGCTAAGTTAATTGGAATTCATTTTTTGGGTAGGGAAGCTGAGTTTAGATTGCTCATAGGTGAGGTTATGAATTTCCACTGGCTTCCTCTGGGCCAGTGGTACATGGGTAGATGTGTTGGAGAGTGGCTCTAAATGTTTGCAACAGATTTTTTTTTGAGAAAGAAAATGCAAAAAGACACCCAAACTTCAACATTCCTGGAATATCTTCCACAAAGGCTAAATGCCCTTGATTTTGTTCAGACTGACTTAAGGAAGAGGCAGTACCTGGCTTTCTCCTGGCTGCCAGAATGCTAGCAATGCTCATTGGGGCTTGTCAAGCAGCAGTGGGCATGCCCATGAATTTCATGCTCCCTTTCCATGTCCCAAACATCCCAGCTTTGTGAGTTACAGCTCTCCCTAGTAGGAGAGAGGAGCTGGCTGCTGAAGCTGGGACAAATGCTCTGGTCTCCCTAGTTTTGTGCAAGATTTATACCATATGAAACATAGGCTGCGACTGTGCATTTCTATAGAAAATCTGGTGTAAAATGGGTAAATCTCCTGGGCAGCCAATTGCTCTTATCTGTGCAGAGCTTACCTGGATCACATCTGCTCTTGATCCATCATTCAGGTAGCCTTAAACTACACTTGGACATCCTTTCTCAGGACGGGCATGCTCACAGCAATTTTTTGCTGAGGAACTGAAGTAAGGATCTTCTGGACCTTCTGGATCCAGTGCACTTAGATAACCTCTTTAAGCATGACACATATATTTAATATATTTAAGCATTTATATGTGTATGACACATAGTTATGCATATAGGTATATGCTTATGTCCCACTAAAGTCAAAGGATCAATGCTTTGAAGTGCTCACTGTAAGTGGAGAATAACATGACACTGTGCAATGTTTTAAAATACACCTCAAAGGGACAATTTTTCCATGGCTTCATATTACTTTGTGACGCAACAATACCTTTGAACAAAACCTCTTGCTCCCTTCTTGTTTCCTGGACATTCAAAAACCAATGCAGCAGGTTTTTGCAATGACCAATTTGCAATGACCAATTTTGCAATGAAAGATCTATTAAGAAATAAAAAATATATTATGTGATAAAATCACAGGTCTGCATTTTGTTGGCAAGCCTTTTTCTTTTTGTCTGTTTATGGTTCTCTCCTCTAAAGCCTTTATGTCACTTGGCTGGGGTAGCTTAACCAAGGTGGAAAGAGCCTTCTCAGGTAATGAAAGGGTGTATTACACTTTGTCCAGGAACAGGAAAGAGAAAAAAATTCTCTTGCTGCTGACTGAGGACAGGCAATGTCACCCCAAGGTGCTGTCTACAAGGATGGATTTCAACACTCCTTGTACCAGTGGGGATGTGCACATGGGACCTTGAGGACAGAAATGGCCTTGTCATAGGGGAGAGCTCAGTAAATGAGGCCATGAGAAGTGACCCTGTGCTGGGTATGTAAGTAGCTTCAGACACACATGGAGCGAGTGAGGATGGAGCAGGCAGAGGAGATACAAAATCTAAGGAAAAATGGAGAGCTATCATAGCTCTAGCTTAGGCAGCATCCATGCTACTAATGTCATGTTAAATGCTGTTTTAAATGAAAATTAAATTGCTTTAACTGCATCTCCAAGCAAAGAGAAAAGCCCAAGATAAAAGTATGTAGGAGCTGTTGTTTGTGTAGAGTGCTGTTTTTACAACCACTTGTACTTAAGGAGGGAGGAGTGTGAGCACCAGAGGACAGCCAGAGGATAATCAGTGTGCAGGTATCTTCACTGTAAAGTTGGCAGGTCATCAATCCACATCCTACTCATGTTGGAGAGATATAGCCCAGCTTAAACCTGTCCCAGCCTCAATCACTGCTGTGACGATATGGGTGAAACCCAGGGCTTTCAGCTAAGACATAAGTAGGAGCCTAGGTTAACCACAACACCAAGTCATGGCCAGATGGTTAGCATCCAACAAAGGAATAATGAAGGTATTAAGGTTAATTTAACAGGCTTAAGTCTATACATGGTCTTAGAAGGCTGCAGTCAAGTAGCTGAAACCTTCCACCCTTTCCTTGTCCTGCACGTGTGGAGCAGCAGCAGTAGATGGAAGCTCGTGCAATATTCACAGTGCACGGTTAGTGCTGTGGAGAATGAGCTGGGTTTCCCTGGGGGAAGGCTGCAGACCTGCCTTCCTGAGCAGAAAGAGATGGGGGAAGAGGGGCAGAGGACTTTGAGAAATTTTGAGCTTTTAGCAAGTAAATCGATGAAGCATAGAAGTGTCCACATATTAGAAAATTTTACCTACTGTCAGGTATAAGACTAGTTAAAAATTTCCAGCAGGGTTTCCCTTTATCAATGTTATTTCCTGCACTGTAGTCACAGCCTGTCCCCTGGCAGGCATGTTGCTGCTTTAAAATTATGACTTTAATAGAGCAATGAAAAGAACCTACTGTTTTATTTTGAACACTGGGGAGTAACAACCTTTTTGACTCACCTGCTTACAGGGATGGAAAAAGAGATTCAGGAGGCACAGAGGGTCATGGTCCAGCTGGGAAGCAATGGCTTTGGGGCTGCACCATTACTCAGCTCAGATCCAGATCACACAGAAATGCATAATTTGAGGCACGAAGGTCTCTCGATGAAGTGTGATGTCCATCCATACATTCCAAGATGGAGTGTACACTTCCAGCCTGACTTCCTCAGCCCTTCACCCCACACACCTCCCTAGCTGTCCCCACCAAGAAGCTGTCCCAAGCCCAAGCCCAAGCCCAAACCCAAGAGCACAGACAGTGCAACAGTGCCTGTTGAGTTCGTTATCCCAGATGTGGTCCATGGGACTGAACACATAGACCTTCAGCAGAGCAGACAGTCACACTTCATTTTTTTTCATATTTTCTCTTCTTTGCTGGGGACTTGATCACATACATGAGTTGTTCCCAGTTTCTCTGCCTAGTCAGCCTTTCCTAATGGCATCCAGTGTCTGTTGCATGCAGCTCCTCGTTAGGAGAGCTCATTTCACCTGGAGAAGAGGTGGAAAAGGTTGATCAAAGCATGTGGATTCCTCCTTAGATTCTTTTCACTTCCTGAGTTTATCCAGGTCAGTATTTTAGCATACTTGAGTCCATCCTGCAGAGCAAGGGAGGAATGGGGACCTTTGTTTGCTTGTTGCTAAAGCACCTTACATCTAATTAACAGAGTGATTTAATTAACATTAGGCAGAATCCACCTGGTTTTGTTCCTTTAGGGGATAAGGGGAGGATAGCAGGCAAGGCAAACAGGTAACATTCTCTGCTGACACTAATTCTCCAGGGCATGGTCCTGATTTCTGAAGGCTGCTCCAGGCTGTCTTCTCCAGAGGCTTTGAATCTAAGGAAGAAATAAATAAAATTAAAAAACGGAGTGTGAATAAAGTTCACATTTCGGGAGGAAAGTTGGTTTTGACTGATTGTTTCCTCAAGTGGTGGTGGGGATTTTTTGAGAGATCATGAACAACTTCTGAACAGCTTACAGCAGAACTTGGGAAAATAAACCCAGATTTTGTTTCAGCTGTAAATGATGTGTACAATGTCATCCTTTCCTGCAGTGCTGAGATCCTCATCATGCAGAGGAACAAGCACTTGCTGCAGATTTTAAGTGTATGGATCAGAGAAGTGTTAATGGACAGCTTCTTGCATGTGTTAGGTTTCTACCCAGACCTAGGTACAACAGTTTTATAATATACTATATGAGGCATGAAAAGTTTATAATATATTCACCATATCACCTTTATTAAGTTTGGGGTTGTTGGATTTTTGACATTGCAGAGAACATCTCTGTGAGGCATAGGACCAGAGTTATTCAGGTATGGCACAAAGACATGAAACATTTTCTGGGTATCCTCAGACTGGCTTCGTGGACACCTCACCTGGCTGTAGTTTGCATCATCTTCTGCCTTTCCTCCCCAGCAGGACTGGCAGGGCACTCAATGTACTAACGTGGTTCTTTTGGTTTGGTTCAATCAGGGCATTAATCAAGGCTTCTGGTTCTTTCTTAACGTGTTGCTACTGATTGTTGTCAATGGGGGGGGGGGGAAATGCCCTTCTTTGAATGCTACACTAGCACACAGTATCCTGTCTTTATTATTTTCAATTAAGATTAAGACTCAGTAGTGCAACTTTGTCACAGTGTAAAGTGTGAACAAAGCGAATTAGACAAGAGATTACACATTTTTTGCATTCTGGCATTAGCTAAAATAGTTTAAGCCTTGTCTTTCGTGGTGGTCTTAAAGCAAGTGGAATGCGAGAGTGGAATTCAGGACTAACTCCGGAATACCCTGGTGTGAATTTCTTCCTTTAGAAGAGAGTGCTTAATTCCACATATTAACATGTTGGGCTATCTTACTAAAAGTGAAGTTATGCTGATTAGTTACACTACAGAAGCTAAAGTATGTACATCTGCTTGAAGCAGGCATTTAATGGCAGGAATAATGGCTAACTTTGCTCATGTAACATTTCACTTTAAGCATCTCGAGATGCACATAACTGACACTACAGCTGGAGAGCGGGGTTTTTATTTATTTATTTTTATTTTCTTCTAAATAAGCAGAATTCAAATAGTTTATTTTTGAAGTTATTTCCTCCCCTCAGATTACAAGAATTTCACCTCCTTCTTATTACAAGAATTTAACCTCCCTTCTTGCTAAAATGAACTCTTCTCCTAAATTAAAATGATGATGAATGGAACTAGAAAGGTAAAGTCTTAAACTTTCTTTAAAATATGCTGTTACACAATAAAGTTCCTGGTACTGATTAAGCCCAGGTGGTCTCCTCACCCAGCAAACAGATATTTTACAAAACATTACTATGCCACATTAGAATTCACTCCTTTAGAAGATTTCTAATTATATTGTCTAATAAAACTAAATCTTCAAAGCTATTTGCATATTATATGAAGAAATCTCATACAAGAAACTCACAGTGGATTCAATTAACATAATAGCTAATTATATATCCCATCAGCCTTTAGAGTAGCTCTGCATTCATGTTGCTCCTGTTTTAGCCTAGAGCAAAGGAGGTTTGAATTTTCACTTCTAAATATTGACTTTTAACTAATATAAAAAATGATTTGAACACTTATGTGGATGAAAAGATAATGATTAAACTACATCAAACATTTTTAAAAGACTTCTTTCAAAGTCTTTCAAACAATTCCTATTTAAGCTTAAAGCTTTGAGTATTATCCATTTTGAGTCTGTCTATATTTTATTTTAAAAATTACCAGATATGTCTAATTGTTTTGAAAAATGTTTGACTGACAGATCAGTTATTTTGAAACTGCCTACTTCCTGCAGTCACATTTTATATATTTTTCATTGCACTTTGTAATGCAATTGTATTCTTGGCTGGTTGTGGTATCTATCAAGCAAGAAATTTAGGACAAGATTAACAGAGACATAGTAATGAACAGGCATTTGAGCACCCTATAATTGACTGTTATTAAGGTGTCGTCACAGTTGTCCATAATGAATTCTCTTGTTTTGTTTTGAAATTGGATGAGATATTCTACGGGGGGGGGGGGGGGGGGGGAAAAAAAATTTTNNGGGGGGGGGGAAGCAAAAGTTTCCTTCAACTTTAAAAACAAAAAAGCCTCAAAGAAACAAAGACCTTTTTTTTTTCCTTTTTAAAGATTTCAAATTATTTGAAGGTGCTTCCAAATTTGAAATGCTCAGTAGAAAAAGCAGGGAGGGAAGGGTGAGATTTTGTGGCTTATTTGAAAACTTGAAAAAAAAATTGCATTCATCAACCTCCTTGTCGAATGTAATAAAACAATCTGCTGGATATCATATTTATATTTTAACAAAAGATAGCAGATAAAGTTTGTTGCCAAGTAAAAGGTTTTCTCCCATTACAATGATGGCTGCCTTTGCATTCATATTTTAATGAGGTTAGTATCTCTGAGACAGCTTTTTCGGGGTGGAGGCCCATGTCTCCGGTACAATTACAATAGGAGTTGCTTTATTGACAAGTACTATTCAAAATCTTCACAGTATAGAAAGAAAGGCTTTAGTTTTCCACCACTTGTCCAAATACTTATTCCTCTCTTACTATTAAAACACTTTCAGAAAGAGCACTCTCAACTGCCTAGAGCCCTGTACACCCAGGCAGAGCACAACTCTACAAAAAAATACTTTGCTTAAATTCAAGTTGCATTTATTTCTGCAAAAATTTCCCTAGGCAAAACCCAGCAAATGGACCACAGAAATTAATAGATTATCTTGGTAGCTTCTGCATCCACAGATTTACAAGAAAATGGCTCATCTAATAATAGTTGCTACCCAGACTCAGTGAGTCTGACTCCAAACAAATGAGGGAAGACAAAGTTATTCAGTGTGCAATTTATTGAAGAGAAACAAAAAAAATTAGTAAATCCAACTGTTGGCAAGTTATGCTCTTACATTTTTATTCATCTTCTTTACATATATGCTATGTCTGAAATACTTTTCATTACCATAGCAAGGGAATATAGCCCAAATCTAAACATGATGCTAAACAGAAGCCAGGCTTGGCCTGAACCACATCACAGAGGTGCCAGTACGTGTATCAAAACTTTCTCATGCATCCAAAAGGAAGCAAAGGCAGCAAAACTGTTCCTGTAAATTCGTGGTGTTTGTCACATGAATTTTGAGGGTTTGTTATTTTTTTCGGAAGTTGCATTTTTTTTCTCCTGGGTTGGTGCTGGGCTTGGCTATATGTGAGAACATTCAGGGGGTGGGCAGAGTTTGGGCAGGGTACCTTGTGGCATCTGTGGGCTTTGACTCGGCCACACTCATGGTGTTCCAGACCAGCCAGGAAGCCACGGGGAGGAGCTGCAGAGGGGCAATACAGGACATGACTACCTAACTGAATATCAGTTGGGATATAAACATGGGAAAATCTTTTTTTTCCAGAATTTACAGAGTTAAACCCTTCTGCCTATGATATTGAATATCTCTATGTGTAAAGAAATACAGCCATGAACAGTGGCTTTCACCATCAGCTGACTTAAGTTACTGGATGTAGCTTGAAATTTAGTGCAATTTATTTCTACAACAATCAGATTGCAAAAAAAAAAAAATCCCTCCCGGAGCAACACTGACCTCAATAGAAGTGATGGCAGGGCTGAAATTAGACTATGAGGTTGAATCTCACCTTCTCTTGTCAGGGTTGTAACACCTTCGTCCTGCATTTGCGGGTTATTTTATTTTCTATCTTCAGAAACTACCACATCATATTTATATATTTGGGGGAGGGAGGGGGAAATGCTTGCCCTGTGTCTGAGCACTGCCACAGCCTCTGCACTCCCCACCCCGGCAGGAGGAAGAAACAGCAGAATTTGAAGCACAAGTTTCAAACCCAACTTCTGTCACCGCCTTCTGCTACCATCAGCCTTTTGCTTTTTTTTTTTTTTAGCTCATGGGACATGGTTTTTTCCTGAAAAAAATATTTGCATCCCAGTGAATGAGACAGACTTTTAATAGCAAAATGCCGTTTTGTACGAGCCAGTCTTTATTGTAAAATAGGTTATGCTGCCCTACAAACAGGGTTGGGAGTGAAAGACTGCAGTCTTTTTACTATTTTTTTCTTTTTTTTCTTTCTTTTTACAGACTTTTTTTTTTACCTTTTTTTCTTTTATAGACACTTTTTTGCTTTTCCCAGGTTTCATAAAAACTAGTCTCCCCATCCAGAATGTGACTGGGGGAGGGAAGGATTTCATAATGAGCCCTGGAGCAAGAAGAAGAAGACGACGAAAAGGGAGAGAGAGGGGGGAAAAAAAAAACAAACCAAACCAAAACAAAAAAACCCTCTAAGCTTTAATTTTAATTCTCCTGCCTTTATTTATCTGATTTGTGGCCAGATGGTGGTGAAGCAAGGCAAGCCCTTTGTGCAAATGAAGCCCACATGTGAAAGATGTGAAAGTCCTTCTGTAATGTAATCATTGAGACCGGAAGGGTTCATACTGTGTCTGAAAAGAGACAATGGAGCCGGGATATATCAACATCGCTGAAATCGAGTTCATTTGCGATGCAGGCCCTTTGACTGTGGTTGTCATGAAAACTTCCTACTTTGATCAGCAGAGGGTGGAGAGAAAAAGAAGAAGGAAAAGAAAGAAAAAAAGAGAGAAGTCTTCTAAAGGGGCAGGGATGCGGCGCGGGTGTTTGCTGTGCACTTGGCTCGGGTTCACGCCCCTTTCCGGAAGACGCAACAGGGAGAGGAGCATCTTGCACCTTGACCTGTCTAGACAGGACATGAAGTTTGGGGGTCTTTTTTTGGTTTTTTGTTGGTTAGTGGTTGGGGGGGGGGGGGGGGGGGGGGTGTGGTTTATTTTTTCGTTTGTTTGGTTTTGTTTTTTGTTTTTGTGTCCCTATTTCCAAGGCTGAGGGTTGCTCTTTGACCCCTGCTGCCAGCGGTGGCGGCTCGCGGGGCATAGGTAGCAGCCGGAGGTTTTCCTGCTGAATTCTCGCCGCAGACAGGAGGGAAATGGGATGGACAAAGACACGGACCAGCTGTTCGGAAATAAAGCTGAAATAGTAGAATCTGTGAGAAGCTAGGTTTTGTAAGCTATTATTTTCCATACAAAACCCCTGGGAGGTATTAAACAGCTGCATCTGAGCTGGCGAGCAGCAGCTAAAAGACAGAGGAACAACTGAGAGCTCGGGACTTTTGCAAACTCCGCCTCAACCTGAGAAACAAGTGGCTGGAGCTCCAAGGGCTTTCATGGCCCACAACATCCGCTGCCGGCAGCCGTCTCCCTTCACCGCCATCTCTTCGGGCTGCCAGGAGGTTTCCAGCTGGGCAGCCAGTCCCCGGAGGAGGGCGAGGGGCTGGTGGGGTGTGAGGGTCTGCGCAGGTTCTCCAAGGGTGCTGACGTTTTTAATTACATGTGTAATGTAATGTGTCAAGAGTTCTGCATAGCGAGGGGGACGCACTTTTTCTCTGTGATCTGACCAAGCATTATCTGTATGAAGCGGAGGGGGTGGTTTTTTGGTGATGTAATAAGCAAAAAAAAATCAATTTTGGCCTCCATGAGGTTTCTTTAGCAAAGTCAGAGAGCAACTCAACAGAGTTGTTGGGATACAAAAGGAGACAGGAGAGGTTTGCTTCTAGGCAAAAAGAGAAATATTTATGCAGACTTCAAGAAAAAAAAAAAGTGTCTTAACCTGATGATTGCAAACCTTTGAAATTTGCGGTAAGCCAACAGAATGAATGAGTAACCTTTTATTTTCCAGCCAAAGCAGTGTCAGTGTGCCCATTTTTTCTCATCACTAGGAAATCCATTAAGATCGTGCCTTGTTTTAAGATTCTTGCCATATTTTAACTGTACTGGCTCCTTGCAGAAACAGGCTGAGTATTTGGAGACAACACTGCATTTTGTCAGATGCTTTATAATGTTATTTAGAAACGTATTCGGATCTATTTAAGGCTTCATAAATATGAATAAAGCATCTACAAAGGTACGTCACTTGCAGAAGTAACCCACATATTATACCAGATGCTTTATACATTACAAATTTCCTAAACTCCAACAGTTCAAAACTACATTTTACTTGGGGTATTTTTTTCTAAGTGACTAAATATAAATCAGCATTTCCCAGAAAAACATCTCTGTTGCTTTATGTGCAGGAAATAAGGGAATTGTACTAGTGGCTAAAAATCCAGATTGCTACTAAAGTAGTTTCAAATATTTATGGAAAAATTAAGGGAGGAGGGGAGAGATGTCATCTTTTTTTTTTTTTCTCTAGGCCTCCATGGCATAGGGGTCGATTTTTCTCAGCTAATGCTGCTAAAAACACTGGGGTGCTCTGCCTGGTTTCATGCTAGCACCTTCTTCAAATATATATATATATATATATTTTTATTTTTTTTTAATGCTTTTGGGGTTTTTTTTTGGGGGGTGGGGGTTTTTTAGCTCTCAGGGAAAGCATGCAAAAAAATCACCAAAAATTCCCCCAGAATGGCATGGAGTTGTGATGGCTGTGGCCTTTGGAGCAGTTGGGGACTTGGAAGAGGCATGTGAGTGAGCCAGTGCGCAGCTTGGAGGGCAGCAGCTCTGCCTCGGTCACTGGCAGCTCAGGGTTATTGCATGTCCTGGCAGATAATGCCTCGAATTTTTATTTTTTTTTTAAGCAAAGCAAAGCAAAGGGCCTTTTTTTGTGTGTGTCTGTGTCTATGTACTGAGTACCACTTCCAGCAAGCAGATTTTATTTCAGCGTGGTTTTTCTCCCCCCATGTTGAAGGGCTTCCCCTTGTTTAAGAGTCAAAGTCTGGATTTTGGGGATGGGAATTTCCTTCCCCTGTGCACCCAGGCTTCCTACAAGATGCCAAACCCCCAGGTGGCCACTGCACCCTCTCAGAGTGTCCACCGTTTCCAGGGGGTCAGAGACCCATTTTGTGTCACTGAATTACCAGCAGTCTCCTAAATATCGGGGGGGAAGGGAGCAGGGCCTCGGGAGCTCAGTGCTGTAGACTGCTCTATCTGTAGTGAAATCAGAGCTGTGTCTGCATGTCCAGGGAGCTGTATTTATTGCACATCGTGACCACTAATATCAGAATACAAAATGGGCTTGTTTTATTCAAATTTTGAGTGTCTCCTCCCTGAGTCCATGTTGAAAGAGGAAGGAGGGGGCGGGGGGGTGTCCTTAACTGAGTGAAATGCCTTTTGGAAGGGTTTTGCCCCCACCTCAACCTCCACCCACCCCATGAATGTGGTTTTGAAATAAGAGTGAGGCTGGGCATAAAGTTTTAGTAATATTTGGTAGCATTAATTCTCGGGCAGCCCCCATTCATCCCTGCGCTGCATAGGGCAGGGGAGAGCAGAGCGAGACGGGGGCTCCTTGCTGCAGCATCACCACCGCATCGCTTATTTCTAGCTAAAAAAAATTTAAAAAAAAACACAGTAAGACAAAGTATCCTTTTTTTTTTCCTCGTTACAGTGGGAAAGTATCCTAGAAGAGTATGAAGATGAAATATTCTCACTTATCGCCCAAGAGGCAGACTATCTAGCTGACAAGCTGTGCAGTGAAAAATCAGGTACTGTGTCTGATGTAACATGTGCTCTCTCTACAGCGGTGTGGGGTTGGATGTTGTTTTTTTTTCAAACCCAGCGTACTGCTTTGGAGGAGAAGTGGGCTGCTGTTGAATAAGCAATGATACTACATGATTTTTAAAAAAAAAAAAAATCCCTTTTTTTACATGGCTTTTAATTCTTTTAATTCTTTCGTGCATATTAATGCAGCATAATTTGAGCATCCCAGCAAACACGGCATGTTTTCCTCCTGGTGTTACATGATTTTTTTGCTCCTTGTGTGTCTGCACTGTCATTTCCAAGTCAGAAATGAAACTAACCCGCTTGCAACAAAATGCAGGCATTTGTTTCTCCTGTTTAATTGCTAATTGTGGCCACTAAGCTGAACTGCGAGCCAGCAGAGTGCAGGTTTAGAAATAGGCTGTTCATTTTCAGATGAACTCTTCCTCGCCATTAGGCAAGAGTTGTCCTTAGAAGGACTGGCCAGCCCACTGCTATCACCTGCTAAGGAGGCTGTATTTTATAAATGTTTTCTTTTGCTGTAAAATATATAATTTCAAATACGTAAGGCCTCTTTTCAACCCTGACAAAGTACGAAAATGCTTCCAAAAATTAATTATAGCTTATTTGAAATCTTCCTCCATTTCTCTATTACTTGCCCTTATTCTGAGTGTTGTTGGGTTTTTTTAATTTTTATATTAATTTCTGAATCTAAAAAGCAATCACTTAAAGCACTCAGTACTATGAGATTATAAATGAAGTTGGATTATCCTTCCTCGACATGCTACCTTTAGTGATAGAATATGCATGAAAATATTGATCGCAGAATCAACACTTGTTATTGGTGTGTGGTTTTGAGATTTAAAGGCTGTAAGCATTATTTGGGATGTAAGAAACCATACATAAAAAGTACTAGAAGTTGGTGAAAGCTGACTCACTAGAAGTTCAGAGAAATAAGTTTGTGTACTTTGATACATCAGTGTATTTTTAATGCTTATTGAAAAAGCATAGTTCAGAGCACCAGGGAACTCGCATCTGTAACAACACAAAGTTCGCTCTATAATATGTACGGACAAATAATTTCCAAAAAATAAACTATCCAGAACAAGTTTGATTTTTTTACAAATATTTCTTATTTTTCATATCTGCCATGACAGAGCTACTCTCTGCCGAAGAACAGACATACCGAGTAACAAATTAGTTTGAAGACAATGTACGTCCTCCAAAATGGACACAAAGGTTTCTGGTAGCAGGACTTGTACAGAAAAACTTTCTGAGCATTTGAGAAACAAAACCCAGAAGGGTCTGTGGGATAGTGTAGAAAAATCATCATTTTTCCAAAGAGATTTTCTCAGAGAAGAGGAGATTGGGATAAATCCCCTCTCCTCCTTGGCTCCTGTCATAGCAACCTCTCATTGTTTTGGAGAACGAATTGCTGTTTTGTGCATCTTGAGTAATACTACAAAAATATTTGCCAAAGGTGCACACAAAATATTGATATCAAAGCCCATGCTGTTAAAAATCTCTTTTTTTCTTTTTTTTTTTTTCCCCTATGGATCTGCTCAAAAGCTGTTTGGTTTTTTTTCCCTTTGACATCATATTTTGGGTTCAAAACCTGGACCACATGCTCATTTGGCCTTCTTACACCCAGAAAATACTTTCCTCACTTATTGCAGAAGAGATTGCTGGAACCGCACATGAGCCTCATTCACAAAAATACCCCCCTGCATACGTGCAGGGCTGCTCTTCTGGACTATAAATAGTGGTCCGCAGAGAAGAAAGGAGTTTAGTTTTCTTCCTGGCAATTAACACAGATAAACAAGCTGCCATTTAATAAACAGAAGCATAAGCCCTCATCATTGCAAATATAAGATGCTTGCAAAAGTGGCAGGAATGCTACAGAGTGACACTGAGCTACCCTGGCATAAAAATACAGGCAAGAAATTAATCTGCCATTCCCTGTATTGCCCCATTGACCAGTTTAAAAATGTCAGTATGTTAAAGAATAAAGATTTGAAAAAACCACAGAGACTTTTTTTAAGCTAATCTGCTCTACGTATGAAGTGGGATGAAAATAAATGTATTGAGTTGCATTAACAATAATGAAAACATGTTTCCACAAGCTGTGTGGCAGGCAGGAGCTGGCAGAGGAGCCCAGTGATACCTGACAGAGCAGGAAGGTGCCTGTCTGGGTTTTTGTAGAGAAAATAAATTCAGGCTCTGGTGGCACTGGAAACAGCGAGTCTTCAAAATTGTGTCGGGATTCACGCCAGCCACGCAGCACTAGCATATAACTTACCAGAGCCTCCAACTCACAGAACACAATGAGAGTTGTATTATTAAGTCTTATCTATCTTACAATGGCAATTTTCATTAATACATTATATTAAAGCAATATTACACTCTTATCATATTTACTGTAAATTATTGTCTCTTTTTATTCAGAGCTCCATGTGTTCATTTAGAATGGAATTTTTAACTTTTTTTTGGGGGGGGGGGGGGCAATTATCATACTGAGTGACAGAAATAGTATTAGAAAACCTCTCCGCAGGCCAGTTTCAGATTTTGATGCTGTGGATTTCACCATAAAGCAGAAGACAAAAAAAGAAAGAAACCAAAAGTCAGTAGTATATTCATCTCAGTATTATACTTTTAATTCTGCTTTCAAAGGCCGCATATGTGAACATGACTTACTTTTTGTGGCCCATTGCAGACTTATTAATATTGGTGTAATCAAACCCTTTTTATATAGTGCTATGTAAAATTATAAAGGTTGCGGTTTCCTCTCAGCCTACAAACATGACATTAATGGAAGTCGCATGTTATAGGAAGAAAAACCCTTATCTGTAAGTCACGTTTAGTACTTTTTTTATTCTGATATCATACTAGTCCTTTTAATATGGGTACTGGAGGTGGATGTTTCTTGTTTGATTAAAAAGTGGAAAACTTCAATAAAGTCTTTTACCATGATCAAACCATTTGATATTTACAAGCATAGATCCGTTCGCTGTCATGTATTCTTTGATCACGCAAAAAGTCTCAGTGCTAGACAGGCAGGCAAAACCTGCTGAGACACACCTTCAGATCCTCTACTATTTTTACAAGCTTAAAAAAACCTAAAAGTTAATTTTCAAGGAGATTACCCTGGTTTTTTTCTCCCCCCCAAACTGAAGGTGCGGATGCCAGTCAGACCAATGGAATAATAGAATTTTTTTTTCATTGTAGAGCCCCATAATTTTCTTTGCTGATTGCAATCGTTTTCTGCATGGTCTTTCTGGATTTATATATATTTTCAGTTGTGATAGTTGGGGTTCAGTGCCATGCCAGCAGCATTTCACTGGGGGTTAGATGGAGTTATGCAACGACCAGTTAAGAAGCCAGAAACCAGATAAAGCTTGTGCTAATGTATAGACCAGGGCCAGTTGATTTATAACTGGAAAATAATTTAATACGGCATCTTTTATGAGTGCCAAAAGCCATTGTTTAAGTAACACCAGGACTTCTCCCACATATATTTTTTTATGTGCCCACAGCTATAAAAATATTCTATTTGGCTAAAATCGTCCAGTCAACATTTCACATTAAAAGTGACTTAACCCATGTATTTCTTTATTTAGCTGTTTGGAAAGTCTGAGTATAATTTAGGCACCCGGTGTTGAGTTTTACAAAAGTGAAACAAAACACTCTCATTCAACTGCAAAGAAATACAGAAGTCTCTTTCTGCACAATTATGGCAAAAACAATTGTGTTTTTGCAAACTGATACTTTCTAGGAAGCTTGTTCCCAGTGAGAACTACTTTCCTGGAGAGTTTAACAAAGCTAGCAGCTACATCAATTAAAAGCAACTAAAATGTCTGTTATGGGTATGTGCAGAATATTAAACTGCCATTAAACCATTTACCATTTACCTTAATACGCTCTGCAAGATTATGGCTAATAAAGGCAATATATGGGTAGAAAGCTGTGGTTTAATGCTACCACAGTACCCTGGAATTACATATTTTCTCACATTTTTCTCCCCATGCAAGTAGGAAAAATAACAGCATAGAGAGAGACTAGCCTTTGCATCCCCTGCCCTGCAATAGGATCTGTGAACACAGATTTCCCTGAATGCTACAATGGATTTAAGGATCCATATCAATGGGCTTCACTAAAGAACTGGGCTGTGACACTGCTAGTTTTAAAATATCAAGTTTGATTAAAACCCCCCACCCCAAATTTTAGCTACAGCAATAAGAGTATTGGGAAGACAAGGGAAAGTGAATTTAAACACTAATGTGAACCCCTCTGGAGAGAGAGATGGGATATTATCTATGTTTACTGGTGTAGTTAAATTTTTCTTAGGGTCAGATATGCTGGGGGCTGTTTTCCAAGGCCAATCCATGGCCAACCACATCCATGGGAGCACCAGCAAGTGCCCAAAACCAGCTGTGAAACCCACCTGGGCAGCAGCAGGTTCACCAAGAGAGCTTGGGTCCTTCCTGACTTGGGTTTCCAGCAATTCTTTCCCCATAAACTGTGTTTACGTGATGTGAAAATCTTTAGAGATCTCGGCGTTGTGGGATAATTTTCCAATTAAAATAAGTGAGAGTTTTCAGGGCTTTGCAAAAATGCCACCTCGCATGGGAACGCACGGGTTGTGTCCTGTAAGGGAATTATTTAACACGTTTGATGAGAAAAACTGAGACAGATCACTTTACTCCATTTTCTAAAATTCCTTCTTGCTCTGTTTTGAAGACTATATTTAACTAAGAAAGCCTGACTCCATGTGTCATGATTATGCCTCACACTGTTCTTCCTTTCTGATTTATTAGGCAAAAGTAGTTTAACGTGCTTTAATTTTCACCTTAACACTTTCAATGGTGA
This sequence comes from Scolopax mira, assembly GCA_004320125.1. Lineage (NCBI taxonomy): Eukaryota > Metazoa > Chordata > Aves > Charadriiformes > Scolopacidae > Scolopax > Scolopax mira. The sequence continues at coordinate 44,641 of BJBW01005589.1, forward strand.
AAGCGCTTCAATAAGAAATCCTGTCTTTTTCTAGTTCAAAAAACCCCATATATTTTTAATTAAAGAAACAGGTGCTTTCAGCAAAGCGTTACTGTCCAGAAGTCCAATAAATCACAGGGAACTTTTCCTTCCTTCGGGACCTGTGCAGAGGCTGCTGCTCACACAAGGTTATAGGCAAGATCAGATCCTTATTTCAAGCAAAGTAAGATAAAAACACCATTTTTTCAATTGTGTAATCAATTCTTGCCATTGTAATATCTTCCATATTTTCTACTTTTAATCTTAAAATGTGCCCACATACTCTGGTCTTTTTTTTTTTTTCTTATCCATTTTAAATGGTTTTCTATTTCTGGTAGTTTGAAATGGAATGTGTAGAGTTTTTGGAATGTGGAGTTTAATGGGCAATTGACTATTTGCCCTAATTTCTGTGTTTAGTTTTCTATTTACCCCAAAGTACTTGTCTTGATTGTGGCAATTTTAACAAAATCAACATCTGATTGTAACAGAATTAGAGTCTGTAAAACATGAGCTTCCTGCTCCAGCAGAAAAAGATAACTAAGATAATTTTAATAGACCTATTAATTTTTCAAGTTCACGTGTTTGTTTAACAGGTGATCAATTCATCTGTATTTCTGTACCAGAAAAGAGTTTAGAGTTTATAGCTAAGAGCTGATAAATTTCTATTGTTGCTGTTGTGATGGTGATGGGGAACTTTACAAATATTTCTCCTTTTAAAGGTGAAATGACTTAGTGGAATGTGTGTAGATTCCTTAAAACAAGCCTTTCCTTTACAATTTCCTTATCAAAGTTCTACTGATCACAATATAAATGTTCGCCCAAGCTGAGTATCACTAATGTAACAACTTTTTAAAATTAAAGCCTTCTTGCTGAAGAAATGGCAAAGAAGCATCAAAATATTCCTGCCAGGGGTTATGCCTTTCATAACTGTGGAGTTTTTTGGTCCAAATACTTATTAATCAGTATAAAACATTTGGTCATAAATCTGACTTAGAGTTGGGCCTCAGTTCAAGTTGTCATGTCCCCAGAAGAGAAGGTGGGAGAATATCTGCTTCAGGTTCCAATACTCTATGAAAACAGTGTTTAAAAAAAACTTTAACTACTTATCTGTGATTTTAAGGTGAAAAGAATCATTCAATCAAAGCAGAAAAGTATTTAGAAAAAATATAAATGTTCTAACCAAAAAATGTCTAAAATTATATCTGTCACCTTTACTGCAAACTGAGTAACCACTGAAGAATATAAAATGATGAATTGTATCATGCAAAAAAACCCTAAACCCAAAACACTGATTAAAAATCTATGAATATATGTCACATAATTTTAAAGTTTCTTTATAGTATTTTACAATACTTGTAAAGCTAAATATTTCAGCAACAATACAGTCCATACCTCAGTGAGTGTAAATTGTTGGAGCTTCACAGAAGCTATTAGAGCAATACTGATTTACAACAGTTCAACATCTGGTTCCCTAAATCTGTTACGCAAGGATTTGTTGTCTGGTTTAATGTTTTTTAAAAGTATCTAAGTATTTGCTCAGAGTGGAATATTTTCCACCATTTCTTACTGACAGGCCAATTTTGCAAAATGATTTGTCAAAGTTATAATTTGAGTACTGTGGAACAGCTATATTATAGAAAATAAAATATGTTAAGGAAGACTTTCTTCACACTTAATCCAATTCAACACCTTCTTTCCTGTGTATGTAAAAAGTGATTTTTGAAGTAACTTCCAAATATTTGAACTCTCTTTCTATTCATTCTGCTTCCAAAAGGCCAATTTACGCTGGGATGGGATCTTTGGTATTGGTACTGAACTCACCCCTTACCCAAAACCTACAATCAGCTGGCTTTATGTACAGTCCAAGAGCAGGAAAATTTTTCTTATACATTACGTAGAGAACTAATACATGAACGTATCAAAGTAATGTGAAAGGTTTGGATTCCCTTCTATGAAATGTGTTGATTTTGTGAGTGAACAGAGAAGCCAAATTTAGCCCACAATGTGTTTTAAAAAATACATTATCAGGAACACAGGAGCTGGGAATCTCTGCAACTATGTCAAAGTCTATCTAATTTTCACTTTACTTTTAATCATATCTTTTTGTCTGATTTAAAAAATATTTCTCCTCTTTCCAGCATCATCTTCTTTTTTTTGTTCAATGTGAAAACCCCATAAAAGCAATAAAGATAATTGATTATCCAGGACAACAGCATAGTGCAAGCAGCCGAGCATTATCAAAAGATCAAAATAAACAAATCAAGATGGCAAGAGAGAGTCATTTGTGGGGGTTTTCCCTTTTATTTTCTTTTCTTTTTTTTTTTAATAATCAGAAGGAACTTACAAGCTTTCTGTAAAAGTGACTGGTAAATTGTTTCAGGCAAGTATGTTAGAGTTTTCTTGTCTCTCTTTTTAAAATTTTAGTGCTGTCTTATACTTTATTGGATGTACCTTCAAAATTGATCATGATTACCTGGCTGGGTTGTTTTACTGAGCATCCAGTTCTCTAGTGCCGTGCTGGATGTACGCATTTAGCCACTGAGCTCAGTGTGGTTTACACTGAGAAAACACTGCAAGGTGATAGTATTGATATACAGCCCCAAGAAGGAAAGCCTTTCTTTAAGCTGTAATTTGTACATGTACATTCTGTCTTTGAATTCCACGGTGCAAAACTGACAGAGAATTTTTATATCTGTCCCTTTTTGCATGGATTATAAGATATGGGCCAGATTCAACCCTGTATCACCTCAGTCTTGTCCTGGTATAATCTGGGTGCAACTGGAGCAATGCTGTAGTGGACTACAGCTGATACCAACTGCCAGCAGCCTGGGATGTTTATCTTTGGGGCAAATATGCAGATTGCTTCACTATTGTTTTGTTGAAGCAAACACTGAGAATCAAACTTAAAATTTTTGAGGCCCTTTGTGAATCCAAACTCATGTTCGGTTCAGTAAGAAGTGCTCTAAGAAAAGATCCATGCATTTTGTCTTCTGTGGGACAGCAGATGAGGTAAAACGTGACATGATACGATATGATACAATATGATATATGACATGAACTGCGTGGGATCCCATCTATCCAGATATTTATATAGCTGTCCTCAGCTGGTCTCCTCAATTCCCTCCAAGAGATGAGCATCTTAAAACCTATATGAAAAACTGGAGAAATATATTCCTGACTTCAGACCCTGTCTTTTCTCCCTTATTTATCCCACCCCATTCTGATGTATCCAAAGGCATGATCAGCCTTTTATCAATGCAACAGAAATGTAGAGCTCATTTCTAAGAAAGGAGGACCAGACCCTTGCCCAGAGCAAGTAGCTTTAGTCTGTTCTCTTGGGACAGAGCTGTTACATCTGACCTGGGAAGACTGGAGGTCCCCAGTTCATGAGGACTGCTAATATATTTTGCTTGAAACAAGTTTATTTCATTTTCCATGGCAAAGAGCACTTTTCTGGTGACAGATTTTATTTCAAATGTGAAGGTTGAACAAGTTGAGGTCACTAAATTAATTTTGCTGAGGAACCAAAAACAAATGAAGCAAGATCCTGAATGTGCAAGATCATTCCTTCATTTATTAAGATAAGCCCTAAAACAAGTGTGTTTACTAACTAGTCATATTTTTTATTCATATTTGTCTTTGTGGTCTGAAGTTTGTTCAAACTGAGATAGCTTCATCAAAATACAGTTTTTAGAAAATGCATATTGCTTGTCACTGTTTCATTGACATAAAAAACAAGCAAGTTAGAATTTTATGAGCAAAGTAGTAGCTTATTCAGTGTCCCTAACATTATTAAGCTTACTAGAAATGAGAAGAGCCAGATACGTATTAAATGAAATACTATTAATGGGTCTTATGTCAGGAGCAGTGAGGAATACCTTATAATTATGGCGTACACATCCAAGCATACTTTGTTCTGGAGGCTTAAGTAGGTAATTAGTATTGCGGTTATGGGGTTGTGAGCCATCTTAAATTATGTCAGTCTCTGAAAATTGTCCTTACTTTAAGTGTTGGGTGGATACGGTTACTCTGAGAACAAGTTTCTTGGAGCGTCTCCCTGGGCAAGAGCATTCACAGGGAGGGAGGTGGCAATAGGAGACCAAGGGTAGAGAGGGGAGAAATGCTATTCATATGTCCTTGTGGGCATAGTGTACACGTGAAACCAGCACCTACACCTCATATTGTCTGAGCAGGGGACTTCTGAGGCTGGATGAAAAGAAGGAAGGATTTTAGTAAGGAAAGAGTTTGAAAGGCTAGCAAGCAAATGCAAGGTGGAGCTGCTACGCTTGGCGACTTCCACACAGCCATGTCTGTGCCGGAGCAGCACTGTAGGAGCGCATATCACTCTAAGAGCGTTGATTAACAGCAGAACTGTGCTTAATGCAATATAGGTTAATACAGAGTCTTTCTTTAGGAGTGCCTCAACAAGGCTGTGTGTGATAGAGTAAGAGAATGGGAGAGACCAATTCACAAAGCTCATTTAAACTGAGCAAGAATCTTTGGAAAACAAGGGTGTCTTCATGCTTTTAACCATATTTACAGACCTGGCTGGTTTAGTGGCATTCAGCAATAAATTCCATTGCCTTTGGGAGCAATTGATAAAGGTTCTGGTAACCGCCTGCTCCAATCTACTTTGAGGAATGTTAATAAACTGGTACCCAAGGACTCCTAGGTGTGTGCTGTGGAATAGAGGGAGCTAAATGTCAGCTAATTAAGCAGAGCTGAGACCATGAAAGATCTTGTGAGCTAAAAGTTAAATATCAAACTTTAGGAAAAGCTGGCTTAGTGGCAGGGAAGCAGAAGGGATATATATCCAGCATGTTCATGACATTTTCCATTTCCAGTTAACCTTGCAGCCACATTCAAAACTAGCTGAAGTTTTCTTAAAGCAAATTCTGGAAGAGCAGCCAATGAGGAATTATAACAACGCTTGAGGTGACACAGACATTAATGAAGAAAGAAAGGAAAGATTTCAATATGGCAATGTTTCTCAAACGGTAAAAAAAAAATATATCTCCCCTGTCATTTTAAATGTGACATGAGCAAAGGTTGAGAGTTCAGAAAGCCTTGGTGCTTGGCAGTGCTGCATTTATCTCACTGAGCCTGTTGGTCAGTTCTGCCAATTCCTGTGTTCGGGGCTGGGCTCCAGTGTGGCAGAAGCAGGGGAGCAGCACCTGGGAGAACAGACATGGGTTCCCCAACTGTGGTCTCTTTCCAGGGTGACTAGTGTCATCTCTTCACTTACAGAATCATGCAATCATAGAATCATTTAGGTTGGAAAAGTTCATCGAATTCAGACTAACCCTGGCAAGTTTACCACTAAATCATGTCCCTAAGCACTGCATCTACATGTATTTTAAATAGCGTCAGGAATGGTGATTCAGCCACTTCCCTGAATGTCAGGGCTCTGGTTACGACTTGAAACTAGGCTGAGAAATAACCTAGTGGTGCTGAGCACAACCAGGACCTTTCAGGGTAGCATGTTGAAAGATGACAGCTGAGGTTCCTTCTGGGCTGAGCAGCCCTTGTGCCAGGGACACTCTGGAGCAGCAGGAATGTTTGGGAAGGGTGTGAACTCAGCATCCTTCAGCTGAGTCAGCAAAATCCTTGACTCTATCCCAAGCTTTCTTCCTTAGCAAGCACCTGGGGGCACTTTGTACTTGTGAGGCTTTTTTGTACAATAGCATAGCGTGGGGCACAGGGTAGAACCTGGTTTCAGGCTGCCTCATGTGAATCCTTATTTCTTCCCAAAATGAGTCACTCTCTTGTTTTCCTCATGCTTTTGTTTCTCCTGTATAATCAATCCTTAAGTGCTGAGGAAACCCACCTGTCTGCTGCCTTCTGTGTTCAAGAGAGGGACAGACATGAGGATCTATCTGCCTGCAACCATTTACCACTCAGAGCCTGTAAGGAAGCACCTTCTTTCCAATGCAGGAGTCTTTTTTGCTTAAGACTGCTTCCACTTAAGGGTCATCTTGTCAGTCTGTTCCTTTCTGCCCAGAGCTGCTGCACTGTGGAGGCTTTTAAAAGTACTGGGGAAGAGTGGCAAGAGAAAGCTGCTCTCTCCTTAGTGTGAGCCAGAGACTGGGACACAGGAAAGGATGCACTGTAGGCACAAGCAGTCACTCACCTCTCACTGTCTTTGGAAAGTCTCCGTGGCAAGAGATGTTCTCCAACCTCTAGGAACAAGCATGTATTTCATGGCTTAACTTCAAGCGTGGCTTTTCTGCTCCAGGCAGAGACACAGACCCGGCAGCTGCAGCACCAGCGGGATGGCCATGGCTGTTGGTAAGTGGTTTTGTGCATCCTCTGTGTTTCTCCACAGTTCCTCCACCAAGTGCAGGTACAAAATTTAGCATCATGGACCACCTAATTTCAGAGGCTTCCTGCAATATTGCTGTGATAGAAATAACAAAGAATATCACCATCTCAGGCTGCTTCTCTTCAGCAAGGATCTTCCACCTCTCCTGAAAAGCTTGTAAACAACCCTAGGTAGGTCCAAGAAAGCCCTACCCTCATGAAACTGAATGAACAGCTCCTTGATTCATTTGAAGATGATGATAGAGAGTCAAAACACAAATGGCTGAGATCAGCTATCTGATCTTTCACCTTTGTGTCTAGATAAAAACACGGATTCTTAACCTTTGAGCCCTTTGAAAGATTTCCTGATGAGCAATAGCAATAGCAACAGGACTTAAGCTGCCACAGCTGAAGGAAAGTCAGTTTGAAAGCCTCTTTTATACTTCACAGCTTCAGGATTTAGTTTTATACAACAACTGTTTTTAATAAAGTATTTGTTTACCTTAGCAGGAAGCTGATTTTTCATGGCTATATTCAGGAAGGCAGGTAGGTTACACTTCCTTAGCAGTGATGTCAGCAGTAAATTGGTGTCTGCAGTACTTCTACCTGCCCTGTAGAGAATAAGATCTTCTCTTGACTGTGCAATAAATTAGGAAGAATGACTTCTAAGTACATGAAATACACAGAGGGAACTCTTTTCCAAACACTTCTAGTTGTCAAAAGCTGTAAGTGGGAAGTGATTGTATGATCTCATGGCAGACCTGTTCTGCTGATGGCTTATTTACTGGTTGGCTTAAGGAAAAAAAGTCTCTAGCTAAAAATTGGTGGTACCCAGGGTATAACTTGTGTGTATCTAGAGCACTGCATACAGCAACGTGGTCTGGAGCCACCAGAATTATTCTGATGTGCTCTTCAAATCCTCATGATAAGCTACTATTCACAGCAATGCTTTCAAGCTTTCTAGACTCTGTATAAGCCACGGGGTTGTATAGAAGGTCCTGCCTTGTTAATCTTTAAGGGAACATCCCCAGAAGGTATCAGAGCATTTTTCAGGTAATGTATACTCTTTTCCGGTTCCATGGATACTGCAGGGAGAGGTGGCATGTCCTGTGACATTCAATCATTCTCCTAAATAGTGCAAGTGCACAATTCTTTTCTTGCTGAGACATTTTATACCATGAAAATTTCAGGGATTTGACTGAACTTACTCTTGATGCCCCTGAAGGTGAAGTGAACCCAATGTCTTGACATGGTTATAAGAAAGAGTTTTTCTCATTGACTGACAGTCAAAGTAAGATTTCTGTCTCAAATAATTTCTTCCAAAAGAGCCTTACTATTTACCATGCGTTACATTTTACTTCCATAAATCTGAATTCAAGAATTGCATCAACCTCCATGTGACACACAGAATTTATTTAAAACACACTTCAAATAATCTGAACTCCTCTATTTTGACAGACTCTTTCATGGGTCTCTGCCACTGAAGGCAATTCTAGGAGGTGCTTCAGACAGAAAATAGGAGTTATCCTAGACTTTTTGAGAACAGAGAGTTCCTAGAAAAGCTAGGTTGTGTAGAAGCATATAAAGACTTGTGTTCTCTATATAAAACTCTATATAAAACTTTAACTGACACTTCATGGACATTGTCCATATCAAGATTTTTCTCTTTGTCTACAAGTGCCTGGGTCTATGAACAATCTTCTCAGCACCAGGTCCCATCTCTAGCAGCTCTTGTTCAGGATTACATCTTAGTTGATGAATGAGTCTTCCCTAGAATACAGGTTAGGTTTTCTCTTTTTTCAATGTGTTTCCCACTTCTTTCTCCTACAGAGAGGAAAACTCTGGGAAAAACTTACTATTGTGAAGGAAAATGCAAAATCCTTCCAGCTCTGCTCCAGGATAAGAGGGCTCCAAGCTTCCTAATGGACAATATCCTTCTGGATGGAAGTCCTTTCTTGACACCTCACAGAAATCACTAAGGATGGAATTTCTAAGTTTTAATTCCATTTTTTGTGCCTCTGAAATGTGGTGTCACAACCTCCATCTCAACAGCCAGCTCTTCTGCTTCTCCTGTAGCAAACCTAGGATCATTCAGATCGATAGCAGCCTGGCCCCAGAGACATTTCTAGCTTCAGGATAAAACTGTGGTTCCTAAAGACCGAATGGTGTCAAGTAGAGGTGTCTGACAATGAATGCAACACACTGATTTCTGCATCCTTTTGCCGGGAGCTTAGACTATGTTTGATATTAATGGACATAAGTTAAGTCGATGTACCACTATCTATCACTAATATTTAGGTAGGGCTAATTTCTATCTACTCATTACTTTCTGAGGGCTTGAATGTAATAGTTCCAGAAACTGGTATTAACTTATTAAGGAAATGTGTCTCATGCTGCATGTAGATGTAGACAACCTATTAGTGCATAAAACAGCTATCAAATCAGTGAGATTCCATCTTACTGGTTGATATAATCTCATTTGGTATTCTGACAGAAAAAATAACTTTATATTCATATCACAAATTTCTAGATAAGACAATTTTTTACTTTAACCTCATTTAACCTCATCAGCTTCCTACTATTTCATCTTGCACTTGTCCTACTGTCAGAAGGACACCTGTTTTGAAGTACTTAATAAAAATCCTACCCCTCCATGACAAAAATTTGTTTGCATATATGCATTTGGGGAAGGCTGTCAGCCCCACTTTTAACTTAAAAAGCGCAAAGAGCAGTGTGGCTGCCACTCTTTGACTCTTCCTGGATGAGTCTTTTCTGGTCCAGTTTCCTCAGTCCTGGGGATGATCAGGAACAACAAGGTACCAGCATCTCTAGATAGGCATCTCACTAGAAATAGCAACTTTTACTAGTTAAAACTTAATTAAAATGAAAGATAGGACTCACTGGCAAAGACCAACCTCTCTCTTGTGCAGCTGATGGTGCAAGGAGTGGCTTGGATTCATGGTCATTCAGTCCAAGTCTTCCAGAGTTTGTGGCCTGGGTGAGCCCATGTGGTAAAGGAGAGAGTGAAAAGCAGAGATCTGTGCATCTCACACTGTGGGTATCTAGTTTCTAGCCCTGCCTCTATTACAGAGAGGGCTCCAACCTTGTCTTCATCCCAAGGAAGGGACCTCTTCTGCAGGTCTCTGGACTGTCAAACCTGCAGTCTCAGCCACACTTCCCCACTATGTTGTCTATCTGTCATGGCAAGAGGATTTGATGCTTTCTCTCTCAAAGCAATTTTGCACCAGATGCTTCACTGACAGGTTGCAGACTTGCTTCTTTTGGAGATAGTTACCTCCAAGAAATCTCTTCGATGTCATGATCAGTAGGGCAATTTTGAAGTTATTAAAGTGTAATCCTTGCAGCAAATTATTGTTCTTCACCATCTGAAGGGTTCTGAATTAAGCTAAAGAACAGAGAAATAACTAAGAACTGGGGCAGTCTTATACTACATAGCCCTTTCAGTAACTTATACTCCAAGGTTCATGGATGTCTACATGGCTTAAACTTGGTCCCTGCCCTTTCTAGAAATGAAGACTCTGTACCACTGTCTCCTCCAAATTGGTTGTGTCCTGCTGAGGGCTTGTGTCTTTTTCAGGGAAAGCTCTGAGACCCCAGGAAGAAGCAATGAGCCTAGGATAGGTTAGGCTGTACAAGAGATGGGAAGGGATGAGGCAGGGTCAAGAAGGCTGAATAAAAAAAGAGGACTGAAAAAATATGGGAAGAATAAAGAAAAAGGAGATAAAAGTTCTGGTGTGGAACTGGGGGTTAAAGCAGGGTCACATGGGGCACAATAGGTACTGGGAATTGTGAGGGAGAAACCTAAACCAGTTGAGCACACCAGCAGAGAGGAGCTATACGTGGGAAGCTATACCAGGGAAAATTAAGTAGTTAAAGATATTTTTTTTTCGGTCAACAATTACTTTTTTTGATATTTTTTTTTCATAAAAATAACTGGCAATAGTAAAATCATTAAAAGAAAGAGAATATTTACTGTCCCTCCCCCCAGGCAACCAGGATGGTAGAGCAGGTGGCAGTGCAGTATCTGCTGAGGGAAGCAGGAAATATTGGGCTGCGCTTCATTTTCCAAAAAATGTGAGAAAAGTTATTTACAAAATTAAAAAGAAACCAAGATCCCTAAAGGAAATTAAATAAAAGGTGAGTTTACACCAATCTACAGGGAGAGAAGAGTAAAAATTCAGGTTATTGGAAAAGGATAGGTCAAAATGAAACCTCAAACAGTGACACCAGGCATCTGTTTTACAACAGTCCCATGGTGGAGCTGGTGGCAAATGCACAAACCCCGGTGGTGCCTTGGGAGCATTTTGTGCTGCATCGACCTGCCATGAGGTGCAGACCTCGCTCCAAAAGTGATATTATCCAAAGTGGAAAAACCTCTGCAGAAGCACCAAAAAGCCTGGCTGGGGAAATGGGTGAAGATTTGGGGAGCTGACTTTGGCCCCTTCCCTCCGTAGCGGTGAGCTGAGCACACAGGTGTGTGCAGAGCCTTCTGCTGCCCATGCCCCAGCCCTCCCCACTCTGTTTTACATATTGGAAATGCATTTAGGAGGCATGCCAGGTGCTCTATAAAAGAATGGCTTTTATGCTAACACATTTTCCCAGCACACCTACTGAGACCCCCATGTGTCAAGCAGTGGTCCCAGGCAATGGGCATCCCCAGCATGGCAGCCGACATGATGGGAGGATCTTTCATAGCAGGGATTAGAGCTCCCTCCTTTCTTAAGGCATGCACTAATGTTTCTGAGGAAATAAGTGCCCTGAGTCCTGGCGGAAGTGGGGCAGGACAAGCGGGTAGGTTGGAATGGGAAATGGGAGGAGAGCCAGCCCTGTAAGGAGTCAGGAGCCCCGTGGGGATGCAGGTGACAACTCATTTCTCCCTTGAGGTCCTACATGGAGGTTCACACCCTACCTGCCTTCCATCTGCAAGGCTGGGGGAGAGGAAGGCCTTTATCCTTCTCTTCAACTGAAGACCAACATGCTAAAATCGATGGTGCAGTCCGAAGCCCAGCAAAGTTCCCCAGTGGTGCTCCAAATCCTGAGTCCCATGGCTTACATTCCATCCCCCACCTGGCAGGTCCCCTCCTCCAGCCAGGCTGGCGGGGCCAAACCCTTGCCTCTTGGTGACACCCAGCATGGCCATTTTCTGGAGTCTTTTGATGTGATGGCTGGAAGAAACCCACTGTCAGTCACACACTGCCTGTCTGCACTGCAGGTCTAGAGGTCTCGTACTTACTCATTCTTGCCACAGCTCCAAGTCTTCATTTTCTTGCCCCAGGAAATGCTCTTAATTATTTATTTGTATTGGACCCAGGGTTGTAATACTTGGGTGCACACTACAAAGTGGCGTGTGAAGAGCGATTGCTGGCTGCTGTCGACCATCAGCCCCCCACTTACCCCAGGCCCCTGACAAGATAACTAACATTATCGACTGTGCATTAGGCTACACATTAAGAAAAAACAAAGGTGAGGTCCTCTGTGCTTGTAGCCCTCTTGAAAGCAGTGGAAATAACATGCCTGGAAAAGTTAACCTGCGCTGAGCCAACTCTTCCTCCTATGCACACTGAAAATGGTTCAGCAGGGATGTCCCCCAGGAGTTGGCTGGGGCTGAGGTAAAAGGACAAAGTTGGCTTTGCTGTAAGCTCTGTCATCCCCAGCAACCACACTAGCAGCTGGCTAGGTCATGCCCAGGCACCCAGTCAGCCATGGTGCCACCTCCACAGTGTGGTCCTCCTGGTGCTGGAGGTAGGAAGTGCTACTGGGCACCAGGACAACAAAAAAGTTAATTCAAGCTTGTGCTTTTGGAATTTAATTAATGCAGTTTGCCCGTTTACTGTAGGATTTCATCCCAGCAAGCTGCAATTGCAGTGTTGCCACCTGCCAGAACTAGTTCTGCTGTCACCTGCCTCTGTCCAGGCAACAGCTCTACAGCCAGGCTGGTGGCTCTGCCCCATTCTTAGTGCTCTGGTTTGCATCCACCTTTACCAATATCCACAAAAATGGAATGCCAGAGAGTTTTCTAAGTGACCTCTCTCATGGTGTGCTCCTGGTGGGGTCACCACCAGGTCATGTCCAGAGCAAGTCAGAGCTGCACCTCAGCAGATCAGTGCTGGGCAAGCAGCACAGGAGGCAGCAGGGACAGCTGGTGTCTGGGTCACCCATAGGTACTACAGGGACCCTGGGTTCAAGCTATGGTTTGGAGTTGGGCAAGAAATCCAGGTTTTCCTGGGTGTTCGGAAGACCATAGGTTGGGGTAGGTGTTCCTCACCCTGGAGTTTCTCTCTGTTGGAGAAGATGGAAGATTCTCAGTGCAGGCAGAGAATTGCATCCATGGATGTTGAAATACTCATGAAAAAATTGTGTCAAGGGTAGTTACCACAGGGATTTCCATGCAGCATGGCCTGGACTGGATTGCTCTCCAGCCACTGGAGACACAACCACTGAATATGTTCTTCAGCTTCCTGTGTGCTAGGCTGGAGCTACCAATGGGCCAAGTGATGGGAATACCCAGAGAGTCCATCGGCACCCTTTTCCCAGCTGGCCCCTCACATATATTCATCCATCCAAAGGAGATCCCAGCCCACAGTGTGGCAGATCCGCTCATGCCATACTTGTAGCTGGGGTCCCCCTGAGTAGCCCCATGCGCTCACCTTCCCCTTGCTGCTCTGCCTAATGAGGGGCATCCTCAAGAGGTGTCCACATTTTATCCTAGCTTTGATGGTGATATTTTTCTAATTCCTAAAGAATAAGGGAAGCTGCTCCTTTCTTCCAGCCACCACGCGGGTCCCTTGCCAGGGCATGTATGTTTTGCAGCTCTCTGCTCAAGTAGCAGGGTGGGAAATCAGTCTTGCTGGACCATAGCACCATTTCTGTCCTCCCCAAACAGGAGCTTAATTAACAGCAGCAGGATTTATTAATCTTTTTCAGAGAAAGACTAGTCTGGATGGCACAGGCCTGGGAATTCATAAAGCTCTTTGCACTGCCTGGCTCTGCCACCAACTTCTTACATGACCTCAGGCATATCACTTTGCTGCTTCCTACCTTGATCTCCCCATCTGGCAAGCAGAGATAATACCACCATGCCTCGTACAGCTACTGGGAAGATAAGTTTGTCATAATTTTTTGAGGTACTGAGATGCTACGGGAGATGGATAATGAGACAGACAGAAAGATAGCTAGATAAATCAATCCCTTCTCATTCAAGTGAAAACAGGCACTGCAGGTGCAATGTTTGAGATTAATCATCAGAAAAATTAGTTCCCTCAGTATTTTTTCAGGGGGAAGAAACAGCCGTAGGGCCCAGTCCTGAAGAGAGTTATGCACATGAGTAACTTTAACTTGAATTCAAAGGGACTGCACAAGTAAAACTACTCATGTGAGCCAGTGCACACTCCTTTTGCAACTTCTGAAAATGTCTAAATAAATTATGTGTCCCAACTGACACACATCCCTAAGTAACCAGGATGCTTTTAAATATTTCCCTCAGACAGTTTTTTCTGCTCTTTATTAGCCAGCTGCTCTATTAGCAGCTGTCTTTCTGAGAAGTGGTAGGTTCCAGCTTTATTTGCAAATAAAATGAAACACAAATAAACACAAATATGTTGCTGAAGGGCCTTACACATACTGTGATTTTATATATGCCATAATTTTATTATTAATTCAAACCAACCTGTTAACACTTTCAATATCATATATTATATGTCTGCCTTATGTGAACCCTTGTCAGATGTATTTACTTTTGTTTGCTTGTTTGTTTGTCATGTCAGAAAAGGGAAACTTTAAAGGCAGCTAAGTGTTATTTGAACTTCTCTACCATGATATGTCCTGGAGGAATCACTTCTTTTTTTTTCCCTCCAGACCAGAGCATGGAGCACTTTAATAGGCCAGACTGGAGTCAGAAATTGAATAGGGTTATATATTCAGTTGCCATAGTTGCCATATGGTGCCAACATTGAACGAAATAAAATAAAAGTCCAGAAGGACTGGGAGTCAATATTGGGGCAGCCTGCACAGTGCTGACTCTGGGACAAAATCCCCAGGCCCAGTGGAGGATGGCAAAAAAAAAAAAATACCCCATCCCTGAATGGCCAAAAATCTGTTGGAAAGGCAGAGGGAAATTCTCACTAAGGGGAAACCAAAGCTGTGCGGTGTCAGGATGTGTCTGCACCCAGGAGGAGTGGGAGAGCCAAGCAAGGCGGTGCGGGCAGCCAAGAGAGAAAAACTCATCCGAGCGTAAAGTGGTGAACAGTCCAAACAATTGTCACGACAAGAGGAAACGCGTCTCAGCCAGGCTCAACCTCGCCTATCCCAGATGAACAATTAACCGGCCAGTCTCTGCTGGTGTGAAAGGTGTCTCAAAGGAAACCGGGGGGCGAAGGCTCTACAGAGAAAAAGAGCGAGGAACTAAAACCAAGTGGATATAAACAAATATGACAGGGCTGTAAGGCATCCAATGTGGGCTTAGGGATGGGGCAGTCAGTTGAGACCTGCTGGGTCTCAACACATGTTGTGAAAAGGGTGGCTGGGAATGTGGTATTTTACAGATGCGAGAACAAAAGATTTTAGGTGGTAATATTAGGTGATGGGAGGGGGAAGAAAGGGAGAAAAAAGAGACCAAAAATATTTTTAAATTATTTAAAAAATAAAAAATAAAAAAAAAGAGGGGGAAAAAGTAAATCTCCCCAACTCTATTCAAAATTTCTTATGGTTCAGCATTCACAAAGTTACAAGATGCTCGCTAGCCACAATTCGGAACATCGTAATACTGATATTTCTTCCATTTTTAGTTAACAGAACCACTCCATTCTGATTAAAATAGCTTCATGAGGGAAAGTTGATTCCAGAAACTCAAGCTATCAACATCTGCAGGTTTATATATAGAGAATAATAATAAAAAAAAAAATTAAGCTACCAGGAAACTAACACCTAGGAGTGCAAATATATCAGGAAAATTAGAAGGGCTTTGAAATCACTCCCAAGTGTCTTGAGGAACTTTGAGCCACATCCACTGCCTGCAAAAAGCAGGTCTAAGGGAATAAAAAGCTGCAGAAATTTCCACTGTGCAGGATCTGGCCCTGGTTACAGCTATATTTAGGTGAAATTTATAAAATTTGCAAAAAGGTTGGCTGTGGATCGATTACAGTCTTGTAGCTGCATTTGCTGGAAAACAATTTAAAAAATCAAGCGCTGAAGCTAACAAAAGGGGAAGCATCCTCTGGTCCTTCTGGAAGAGGATTAAATGCCAGAAACAAGGCAAGGGACAGCAAAAAGCCTGCCTGGTAAATCCGTAGACACGTATTTTCATATATCAACATGGGAGAAATCTGGTTGATCTAAAGGTTGGTACACACCGTGCATACTGTATTTAACAAAAGTCTGTGGAGGAGGAGGAATACGGTACAGCCACTAGCGTGAGGGGAAGCAGGGGGACTCCTGCAAGAAACCATAATTAAGCTGCAAGACACTCCTGCTCTTCTCAAAATGAAGAACAGAGAAGCGGTCACTGTGGCTTCATAAGGGACTGTGCAAAGATCTGAGGCTTTAATTCTTTTTTATTAAAAAAAAAAAAAAGCTGTAGTCAAAATTAGAAAGCAAGAGGGGGCAGGGGAAGGAATCAAACAAGCATACTCAAATTCAGTTAGGGATTATATGGGAAATAATAAGGATAAGGGGAAAAAAAAGAATTTATAGCTAACCAAAGAACTTTAAAAGGGCTTTAAAACCTATATCAAAGGGAAAAGATATTCTGGAGAGATAGTAGGCCCATTAATTAATTAGAAGGGGATTAAATTAAGGATGAATCAAAAATGGCTGGACTGCTGAACTTTTTTTAAAAAATAATCTATTCTTAATAAGAATAAAATAAGTTCAGGCAATTTTTGTAGTAAGGCCAGAAAATTTAGTAAAATAAGTAATTAAACAAAGGTAAAATCATTGGAAAAACAGTATAACAAATTATCTGTTCAATTTTTTCTGCTTTTTGGTCACAGTATGTCTGAGAGGGTTGTATAGGTTTCTCAGATGCCCATTACTAGATATGCTTGCAAATATTTTTCTGAGAATTATTTGTGAAGGAAGTGTTGGACTGAATTGTTCGCTGTGAGCATTTGTTCCTCAAACCTGAGGCTGTGTGGGTTCATCTGAGTGGTCAGACTCGTCAGGGTTTGTATTGTTCTCGCCTGAAGCCGCCACATCACTTGCCATCAGCCAGCCTTCTTCATCATCACAGTTTATTTTCTAAAACTATTCTCACATATATACTTAAAATTGTCTTTTCATAAGTAATCGTAAAACAAACCTGTTTACTCAAATATCTACAGGATCTGAACTGGAATTTCTTAAGAACAAGTAGAATAAATAAGGCAATTCACTTTGATTCTACAAAATACAACCACGTATAAACTACCTAACCTGAATTTCTTCACTGCTAAGGGAATTAGCTAACAAATTTACTAAAGCACTGCAAATTTCTTTTCTTTTCTTAATGAAAAGCTCAAGAGCTGTAGGAAAATTAGGACGAAAATGATAATGCCAGAAGAAAGCTGGTCTCACTTGTTTTCTAGTAACCATAATGGATCTACTCTACCAATTCAGGTAAAGGAATAAATATTTTAAGAGGAACATCAGGTGGAGCTTCTCTATGTAGGGAAATTGGCCAGAATAAGTCATTCTGACAAAAAAAAAGGGAAACTAAGAAATAGGTGCTCTGCAGCACCTCTCCATGTGGTATCATTAGATAAATTTGGGTTTGGTCCAAAATTATCACCATATCTTCTGAGTGGAATTTTCCAGAACCAACTGCCTTTTTACTTTAGAGCAGGTTATCGAAGGAATGCATTACAGATGTTGGGACCAATTTTAATTCACTGTAAATATTCCAGACATTGTTCTCCAGGTAGGTAAATCCTCGCAGCCAGATCTGAAGATGTTGGGAGCCAAGGGCATCTTTCCCTTGAAGTGGGATCAGGCACTTCAAGGTTAACAGAGCAAAAAAGTAGCATAGATTTACAAAAAGCAAATCTTGACCAGCAAACACTGAGTTCCTTTTTATAGAAATAGGAAATTTATGAATTAAGGTCTGACGCTCAAAATGTGGGATTATCCATGTGAGCACAGTTCAGGACTGCTCAGTTGGGTCCTTGCATTTTAATAAAACAGTCACTGCTGTCTCCCAGTGTCCTACTCACAACATTAATTCAGATTGACATGGTTTCAAACGTCTCTCAGCAGAAAGAACTGAGGAATGACAACAAGCTGATCTGGGGGAGCCTTTGGTGGCATCTCAATAGGGAAAGACCCCCACTCAAGATCCAGCCATTGCAGATGAGGATGTGTGGACATACTTGGCAGCCCGTGATGGGTTTGCCTCACCAGTGATATTCAATGCATCCTCTCCTCTTCCCCATGTCACCCTGTCCCTCCCCACTACAGCCTTACCACAAATACCTGCTGTTCTTCAAATATGAAGGAAGTTCTCCTTATTACAACCAAACTAACAAAGGTGCCAGCATGCATTGTACCAGAGCCCTATTGACTCCTAAAGGCTATAAGCATGTGCTGAAATGATTTGTCAAATGGGCATCTTGTTTACCAGCTATTCTAATGATCTAAAGGAACAAGTGAATGGTTTGTTGATATAACGTGTGAACTAAACTAAGCTGGGTGGATTTGAAAATCCCAAAGATGAGAGCAAAATAAAGAAAGTAATCTGAAAAGGTAGGAAAAATGCGTGGGGAATAAAATGAGATTCAACATAGAAAATAGAAGCTACTACATTTATGGAAAAAATAATCTAAACCCCAGATATTCAATCAGCGATAAAAACCTGAGAAGCAGTAATGCTGCAAGAGATCTAGAGATGATAGTGTGGAGTAAATTAGACATGAGTTTGCCTTGAGATACAGCAGCAAAAAAAGGCCAATTTGATTTGGGGCTGAAGACATCACATCACAGCGCGAGGAGGTAATAGTCCATCTGCATATGGCTCTGGTGCGGTAGCGCCTGCAGTATTTAATTATGGGCACCACATTACCTGAAAGATAGTGACAGATTGAATATTATTCAGAGGAGAGAAATAAAAATAGTTCAGAGACTGGCAGGATTGAGTTATGAACAAAGGCAGAGTAATACGGACGCAGAGCCTACGACAGCAAGGCTCTTATTTCTGCAAGCAGGAGCAGGTGGTGGCAAAACTAGGTTTGTCTCCCACCGTTTCTTTCTGGATTCAACACAGAATTGGTACATTCATGGGCCCCCGTGCCAGCAGTGTCTAGTGAGGGAGTGGGCATGCAGCAAAGTGTCTGCAGGACCACCTGGTTATAGGACCCATTTGAGATGTGTGCTGAGAAACAGGAGCAGAAAAGGGAAGAAACAAGAAAAAATTCAAACATTGGAGCAGCCTCTTCCAAAGCTTGGTTTGGGGTGCTAAGTGAGATGAGGATAGATACCATAGATGCCCTGGGTGCAGGAAAGGGAGACTGAAAGGGGTGGACACCCCAAAAATGTAGGACCTGGTCTGCCTTCAGCCCAGGGAAGGAAGGAGGCAGCAGACCCAAGAGCTACATCTTGGTGCATCTTTCTCCATGCGGCTGATCAGCCTGAGAGCTACCACAGAAGGATGGGTGGAATCCCCTGAGCAACATCAAGTCGAAGAGAAAGATGGGCATGAGAATGGAAAAAGCATCATGTAAACAGCAGGACTGAGGGATGTCAGGGAATAGCAAGAAAAGTTGAGGACATAGGGATGGGAGAACAGAGCATTCAATACAAGAACACAGCTTCAATACCCACCCCAACTGAAAATGTGGAAAATTGATGCTTTTATGACTGTTCTGATTTTTATTTTTTTTTCAGAGTGGCAAGAATCATGTATATTTGCTGAGGTGGAAGAGAAGGTGGAGGAAGGAAGAAGACGAGAAGAAAACCCAGGCCAGGGGGCCCAGGTATATGGAAGAGGCTTGGGAGTTGACAAAAAGGTTTTGGAAGGGAAGAGGAACCTTGTTTTGCTTCCTTTCTGAAAAAGGAATTTGTTGAGGAGAAATGGTAAGTAAGAAAGGGTCACAGGTACAGAAAATTTTGCAAATACTGACAACATCAGGGACTGGCAAGATGAAGCTCTAGACCGAGGCTTTCTGCTACCAGTGGCAAATGTGGAATCTCCTTTACAAAACCTTCCAAACCTTTAATGCTCCTTGTCAACAGAAATGGTGAAAAACACAATTTAAGGCCATGAATAGTAGTTAAATAACTTGCAAACCGACAGAAACAAGCTATCCTGACAGTGTCGTGTATCTGGAGATGACCTGATTGCGAGCTGATACATCACTTAAACATAGCATCCTCAGTTCCTTCTAACACCCACAGATGCTTTTTTCAGTATAACTCAGTTCTTGCTGTCTATGGTCCTTTTCTATCATGTAAGGGAAGTGTCTGGCTTGAGAAAGGATGCAGTCAGGGTCTGTTTGGCACATAGACCCTGGCAAGCAACTTCTCTATCAGATAGTGTTTTATTCTGTATCTGAAAGGATGATGGCATCAGTGCTCGAGAGCAGATTAATGCTGTATCTTTAAGATTTCCCTGTATTTGGGGCATGTAGATGCCACTTTAAAAGCACTGTCGTTTCCCGTATTTGAAAGTGACTCTTTTCTGAATAGTATTTCACTGGAGATTTTCTTTGAGAAGAGAACAGAGCTGGATGAAAAGAGTGCAGATTTACACACTTCTCAAGTTGAGCCACTGTGCAAATGTGCTCCATTCACATTCCCCCCTCCTTTTTTTTTTATCTCATAAATTTAAAACACATTTAAAATTTGTACAGGTTTTCAGCAGACAAAGTCCATGTAACTGGAAAACTGTCTACAATACAGGGCGAGAGGCTGAGCCTGCACCACTGCATGGGCAGCCAGTGCCCTGTATCCCCCAAGACGGAGCCTCACCAAACCCAGTGGCTCGGCCACACTGGCCAAGGGGGAAATCTTCTTCTAGCTGTTCCATATTTTACCCAGTGATGATTAAATATAAAATACAGGTTCAATGCAGGGACCAGGATCCTTTCTCCCATATGACTGCTGTAGCCATTGGGCTATAAGCTCATGACCATCCCTCCCACTCCCATGACCTTGCTCTCCCACTCCAGCCAACCACAAAGCCAGGTGGTCATTGCTCCAACCTACCCATCAACTGACAACTTGCCCCACAATCAGGGAGGATGGGGATGTGTGTGACAGGACAAGGCCTCAGTGTAAACCCAGCAGTGGAAGTAAGCAGGGATTATGCCAGGGGGAAGAGCACGGTGGCTCCTGTGTGCAGGGTCAGGCAAAGCCTGGAAGTGGAAGTCTCAGTCATGATTTCTTATTGTGTTTTATTCTTATTGTGTTTCTTATTGTGTGTACACCTAATGCCTTCATGGTGTACATTAATAAATACTTCTGTTGTCCATTTGTGTTTTAGGTTTTCTTTTCTTTATCCCCAAGAAAGAGAAAAAATAACCTTTCATTTAATTTCCTTCACTTTTCTATCCTTAGTTTACACCATAAGAAATAAGATTTTGCTCCATTTTGCTGCAAAACCCCCGGTGTGGTAGGATTTTCAGTGCTCCATAGCTCCTACAGAAGCTCATGGCACCATCTCAAAGGAGTCTCTGAGAAAGTTCCTTTCTGAGCTATGAGTTTTACCTGCAGGAGGAAGGCAGTATTGACCAAAATACAACATCTCCTTAACCAAGAACATGAGGTGACCATGGGGACAGAGTAGACTTCAGTGGTGAGGACTGAGACCTTTATGAACTATCCCACAGGGAAAGGCAAGCTTGGTTTGGTTGCTGGGCTGCAAGAAATATATGCTGCAGGCGATGCTGGCAGGGGTTGCAGGCGGTGAAAAAAATAAGAAACATTTTGCTTTTACACACATATAACGTAAATTCTCTTCAATGTGTGTGTATATATATATGCTGGTGTTCAAACACGGACTGGCCTGAGAGAGATGTCAAAAAAAGCATGGGGAGAATGCCAAAAAGAAAACTATTTCACCTGATGCTGATAACTGAAAAAAAAAAGGGTTGTTTCAAACAAAACACCATGGGTTGAAAATCTCAACCTGACCAGGCTATTCTGCAATTAAGTTAAATAGTTTGGTTTCTATGGAGGTGATTGGGCAGTGCTGGGTGAGCCCTGAAGGACTGATGCCGTGTCCCATGCCTGAGGCAGCTCCCTGTACCCGGAGCATCCCCCACTGCTCCTCTAACCAAGCCTCAAAAACCTCCAGTGCCAGATTTTTTACAATACTCCCATAACCTCTCCCAGTGCTTAACTCTCGTTACAGTTTGACATTTTAGCTAATATCTAACCTACATTTTTTCTTTTTTTTTCTTTTTTTTTTTTTGCTGCAAATTAAGCTGATTATTTCTCGTTCTACCCCCAGTGGATCTGGAGAAAAACTGATGGTGTTTTTCTCTGCAACAACCTTTTAAATCTTGGAAAACCATTACTCATCCTCTCTTTCCTAAATTAAACAAACCCAGTTTCCTCAGTCTTTTCTTATGGGTCAGGTTTTCTAAACTTTTTCATTGTTCTTGTGCTTCTTTCAACTTTTTCAATCCCTTTTAAAGTCTGGCATCCAAAACCAGACATGATCCTTGAAATCCAGCTGCTGCTCAGTTCAGTGTATCTCATTAACACATCGAAGGAAGGGATGTGTCCTTTTTCTTTTCCCCCATGTTTCCAGGTTTTTCCCATTGTTGGCTATTCAGTTTGTGGTTCAGCACAAGCCCCAGGTCCTTTTCTGGAATATCCCATTTCAGTAATGAAACTCCAAGGGATTTTAAATGTGTTTCTCGGTCGTGATACCACTGAGGTTTGTGATACAGTTGAAATTAAGGTGTAAAAGCTCTACCTGGTACAACACAAAGGAACATATGTAATCTTTTTCATTTCAGTAAACTTGCTTTTAAAACGTCTATGTTTTAGTATCACAGACCTAATCTCTTCAGAAATATATATTACAACATAATAAGTATTGTTTAGGGCTTTGGAAATCATCCCTTAATAAAGTCATAGCATAAATTGTAATGTTACAGCCAATGTCAGATGTTAAGAACTCTGCAGTATAAATTAATATACAAAATCTTAGCATATGGATCAGGTTTTCCAGGTAAGTGGAAGGGCCTGCTATGGTTAATTTGAAATGCAGGTGATGCCTTTCATTCATTCATACCCTGTTGGCTTTTTAAAACCAGGCACATTTTTTAGAACTGAGTATATTTATTATTTGGCACTTTGCATTCCACTGCCTGTAGACAATTTCTCTCCAAACTTGCTACACATACACTTTTATAATAAAAATAATAAGATGTAAGTACATTTTCCTCTTGAATTGTGCATTAAAATTAATTCAGAAGAATCCTTTAAGGCATTTCAGATTTTTTCAGGTCTTTTATTTATGTTGACTGATTTCAATTTTGAAAATACTTACATTTCAAGCCTCTTATACTAATAAAATAAACACAATCTTTTTAATAAATCCAGCAATTGTAATAAGGACTGAAATCACATGCACGTCAGATACTTTATGCTACCTTGGTGAAATGATAAATCCAATTGTGAAATTAAAACTGAATTGTATCTCTTGTACTGCTGTGTTTTCTTTTTCAGTTATTATTATAATTATTTTCTAGATTTTCAGTAATTTTTCAGCTAAATGTACTTTTTATAGCTTTACATCACTAGATGTGTTCAACTCAAACAAAATATTTGAGAAAAAAAAAACCAACATCCTGGGATTTATTATCTTGGAATAAATGATTATAAGGGTTCTATATTTGGCTGAACTTTTTTCCTTTAAGGTAAAAAATATGTTGTTATTTTTCAAATTGTAGGACCCCTGAAAAATAAGAAAGATACTCGTGAAGTGACTAGAAATTTCTTTTCAAACTGTAAGATGAGATCAATTCCCTCATCCTCCATGGGGTCAGCCAGGGCTGCATGGAGCCGAGGGCAGCATTGCCAGGGCACCCATCTCTGGGTAGCTTTGGCCCTCTCAGAATAAAGCTCCTCCTATACCTTTGTCACACGCATATGCATACATATATGTAATAGAGATGGGAAACCCTCAGTATATCTTCTTGAAATGTTTTCATCTGATTGGGATTTATTGCCTGCATTTTTCCAATGAATCATCCCCCCCTTCCATTATGCCTACTATGTCAATGCCTACCATGTATTGGCATGATCTGAAATATTTTTTGTCTTTTCCCTGCAGAGAATAAGTATCAAAAAGTCATCTGTCATTTTTCCAAATG
The DNA here is from genome assembly GCA_004320125.1 of Scolopax mira. Lineage (NCBI taxonomy): Eukaryota > Metazoa > Chordata > Aves > Charadriiformes > Scolopacidae > Scolopax > Scolopax mira. The sequence goes on from BJBW01005589.1 coordinate 68,271, forward strand.
CAGTTTTTCTTCCTCTTACTAATTATAATTTTTAAATTCATACAGGCAATACCAAGGAGACCGTACAACTTCAGTAGCTCTGTAGACACAATGATATTTTCACAAAGCATTTTATAATTACTGTAACAGAGGCATGTCTATCATGATCGGAGGGTATCAGCTCTCATGAATACTAGAAATGTGGCTGGTAAGATGCAAGTAAGAGCTTTCCAAGTAATGGGGTAATTTATGCACCCTTATTATGGAAACATTTTCAAGCTATTGTTCGATTTGGGTGAAGTTTGCTTATTTAGGCATAGAACGCCACTCTGTCATTTCACACTTCTCCACCATCCTGTCTGTTGATTACATTTTGTCTAAGACACATGAAACAATTAGTTATTGATAGAGTTTAAGGTTTATGCATAGAAAAAAATTTAAAAGAAGCAAATTTACGCATTAGGAAATGTTGCAGTCTCAGCCCAAAAAAAAGTGTTGCAAAACCATATAAAAATATTCATTCTGGGAATATTCATCCAGGGAATACTCATCCTGGGAATCTAGTGGGTATTTAGAGCAAATGCAAGGAGAAAAGGACAGCCTCATATCTCTGTGAGCAGTGTAAATACCAGAGTACCACCGCTCGCTCCGTGCTAGAAAGAGCAGTCCACTGAAATCTATGGGCATGTGATGGTGTTCTGTTTGATGGGGACAAGTGCTCAGCCCAGAAAGAAAAGGGACAGACAGGAACTGTCTGTCTGAACTGGCTGAGCCAGTTGTGTTGGGTTTTTTTTATACTTGGGACTGCACAGAAGGTGCCAAGGCATCACCAAACTGAAGACTAGGTAAATCTCGAAGGACATTAACTCCATTGGCAAGCCAAGGGGTGTTCCAGGCTGACGTTGATGTACCAACTCCACAAGAGGGTGGCACCCAGTCAGATGAATCCCAAGTGCCTCCTCATCCCCGTGGCCTCTCTCCATCCACCTTGTCATGCACTGGCTTTTTTGTCCCTCACACAGTCCTAGTAGCTGGGTCATCCCCTGGGAAGCTGACATACAAGCGACACCATGGTAGTAATGACAATGGCGTAAGTACTTGGCTTCCCATCTGCCAGTCCTGCAAACTTCCCAAGGACAGAAGACACAGACTCAGGCCTATCCTGCTTCTATTACCTGCCTGCCTTTTTAGGCTGCTCTAATTTGCCAACATCGTGTCAAGCAGATACCATTCAACTCATTAAATTAGGGATGCCCAGGTGAGGGCATAGCATCTCTAGCAGATCCCTTCCTGGGACTAAGTAGCTGACATCAGTCAGCAGGAATTCCCAGAGAGGTCCAAGGGGGTCTGGTTGGGAGACAGAGATTAGGATGTAGCCCCCCTGCATTTGCAATATCACCTTCCTTTTTCCTTGGGCAACATGATCAGATATAACTATAATTATAGGTATGTTGTCATGTGAGCTGTTTGTCAAGAGAGTTATGTATTAACTATGACTTTCCTGGACTGTAGCAATTTCAGGCAAGCCTGAATCCCTCTTGCAGTTAGTCTTCTTACATGTGAGAAGTATTTTTAGCATTTATGATTACAAAAATCTCATGTTTGAGCAAGATCTGAGATAAGATTTTAAGACCCTATTTATCTAATAGTCTCACTGGGATGTATGCATGCAAAACTGTGTGGGATGAGATTATAAAGGGCGGTCTTTTCGATCAGAAGATGCTCTAATTTCTGAATAGAGAGCTGTGAACCACAGCAAGGCTATTGCCAGGCAGACGATCATTGATATCACTATTTAATAAAGTGACAGTTGTCCTTCATGTGGGATGAAGCCTGCACCTCCTGATGTTCGTAGTGTAACTCCCTCGACTGCAGCGCTGCAAGGATAGACCCCTGGGGAGCAGTTAACATCTGCATGGACCAGAGTGTCCCTTCCAAATCCCAAGGTAAGTGGGGACCCTGCATTGAGAAAGGTGCCCCTGGGTTTATGTACTAGTAGGTCAACTGCTTTGCTGGTTTATTCCCTCATGGGATAAGAAAGAATAATTGGGGCCACAATTAGCAACAGAAATATGTGAGCTTCTGAGGGAGAAAAGACATCACTATGACAAACGCTTTAAAGTTGGATAATTGATTCAAACTCGTATTCAACCTGCCAGTTTGGGGTTCAGGTAGGAGATTATCCAGGGCAGGGTAAATTCTTACCCTACAGGCAAAGAAGAGCAGGTGTCCTCCCCTCATTTTATCTTACAGATTCAGGAAGTGCTGAAATGCATCCCCTCACTCACGTGGAGGTGTTTGCAGGTGCTAGGCTGCAGCATTCCAGTTAAAGGTGCCAAGAATGGACCTGAGAGGATTTTTTTGATCTTAAGAATTAGACAATGGTGCAAGACCCTGATTAGTCAACTCAGAGGAGGAGCATTAAAACACACAGTTTAGATGCACCTGAAGTCCAGAAAACAGCATTTTGAGAAATCCCGAGATTAAAAAGAAAAATCCAACAAAGCTTTTTTAGCCAAAAATGCATCCCTTTTTCAGTCATTCCCAAACATGATGGAGTCGGGGCCTAAGGTTAGACCTAAAGTCAAGAGGACAGCAGAGTGGCTGTCACAGTGGTGCCGGGACTTAATGTTGGAGCAGATTCACATTTATGGAGGGTCCCATCGTGGTAGGATGTAAAGTTGAATGATTTTCATGATTTTTTGTAATGACGGAGAGGTGCAAAAGAGCTTGAGTTCATTTGGCATCTAGCAAACACAAATGAGATTACACACAAATATCTCCCTATTTCCATGTCGTGGAAAGAGGATGATAATTTTTGCCTCCTTCACTGGATTGCTAATAAACTTTATTCATTAGTACTTGTAAAATGATTTGAAAAGCACAGATGAAGAATGTCATATAAAATGCAAGGCGCTTTTAGCCTGCAGACTTGCAGTTCAAGTTAGTTACTCTGCATGTTTAATGGCTACTTATCCAAACAAGATAATTGATATTTTAAATATCTCTTCCATGTTCTAAATATTAAAAATATCTTGGAACAAAGCCTGTCAGATCCCTGTGAGCAAAGAAAATGCTGTTGAATACCAAGAACTCATAAAGGAATTTAAAAATGTAAATTGATTTCTGAAAGTTCAGGCTACAGGGTTAGTCTGAAAGGAGAAGACAGGGGATTTTTACAATCAGTAAATAAATAATAGCTCTTGCTGTTTGTAGATTTAGGCCCTGGACTGTCGTGGCATTTTATAGGCAGTGGAGACTCTAAGAAGTGGAGACTCACCAAAAGCTTTTGAAGTGGGTGGTTAATTTGTCTGATGTGACATGAAAGGTGCTGTCTGCAGCGCTCCTCGCCTCTTTGCTAACGCTGCTGAAGTTGGCCTGATAGTGACACTGGAAGGAATTAGGAAAAGCTTGAAACGGAGAGAAATTAAACCAGGCAGGGGCTGCCACTGTTTTTTCCCCACCACTAGGCAAGATGTTCCTCGAGTTTTTGCCTTCAGGAAAACACCACTCAGGCAAAGCAACCCTGAGTTTTGTAGGCTCAGTTAAAAGGTCACAAAATTGGAGAAATCTCAGGAAAAGTTATTAGGTGGGCACAGGGCAGCAGGGCAGCCCCAGGACTATTGGGCTTTGCTCTGGCCACCAGAGCGTGATGCACTGGCACACTGCTCCTCACCAGTTGGCTTTGATTGTGCTTTGGGAAGACCTTTCCTCTAACTGGTTTAGCAGCAGCAGAAGAATCCCTACTTTTGGTAAGGGGAATAAGAGAAAGAGTGGTCTTTACAGCTGAGGCGGGGGGGGGGGGGGGGGGGGGCGGCGGGGGGGGGGGGGGGGGGGGGGGGGGGGGGGGGGAGGAGGCAGCTATATCTTGTTAATACTGAGGAGGGAAGAAAACATTTCTCTGACACTGAATACAGTGAAGGAGATTCCATCCAGCAGACTTTACATCCGGATTTGCACTGGTGCACCACTTTTTCCCCAGTTCTCATTGGTGTGATTGAAATTTCTCCATTTTCATCCTTGAGAGTCTCTGCTCTCGCAGCCATCACTGCATTAGCCTGGCAAAGGACACCCCGAGAGAGGTACTGAGGTGCTGAGGACCACAAGCACCTGTGTTTTCCTGTGCCCAGTGCTGCAAGTGCTACTGAGGACTCTGCCCGGCTCCAAGCAGGCTGCAGCTCACAAAACCGGGATAAAGCAGCTCTTGCCCAGGGCCACATTCCTTTTGGAGATTATTTTCTCTTTACATCG
>BJBW01005589.1:77500-87654 GCA_004320125.1 Scolopax mira
AAAATTATATATATAAAAAAAAACCTCCGTGGGACTTACCCGCTGTGCACAACACCCTCCCCTACCCCCCCGGTACCGATTTGTCCCATCGTACAACCCTGGAGCTATTTTTCAATACAGATTTAAGATTCCTCTTTAGTCCTCACCGCCACCGATTTTTCTCTCTGGGGGTTATAAATCACCTGCCTCCATTTGTGGAGGTGACACAAAAAAAAAAAAAAAAATAGTATTTTAGCAAGGTCTTGGTTTCGGAGCGTGGGACCGGCAACGTGCCACCACCTCTCTTCCCGAGCTCCAGGTCTACGTGCTTATCTAGCAGAGGTTTTCTAAAAGCAGCCCTGCCAGGGCATCGCCACCACCGGGTATCGAAAGTCTTGAAAAGGTGAAACCTGTTGACAGTACGTGAGATTAAAGAGATTTTCTTTTCCGGTCGTTTTCGGGTCCTTTTTAACCTGTCGGGTGGCTCGGCGCCGGGATCGGTTACGGCTGGCGGTTGCCCCCTCTCCGCCTAGAAATGAAGCCCCCAAAAGTTTCTCCACGAAGTCAAAAGGCTGAAAACTAAACTCCTTGTCTGCACAATGGCCACGGAATTCGCACCCCTCCAAATCTCCGAAACTACCAAATCCTCCTAACTCCAGTTCCAACGCTTAGAAGTGGAACCTAAAAGACCATATAAACGTAGAGGGGATATACAGTCACGAACAGCAACGTCTGAGTGACGTGGTTTGCATTTCGTAATAAAGTGGTGTGTTTTGGGGTTGGGGTTTTTTTTTATTTATTGTTATTATTTAATGCAATCCTCGAGAATTGAAACACACAAAATGCAGCAAGAATATTCACAATTTTGAGAGCACAGTCGTAAATAGAAACATTCATATTTCATCCGATTATAAATATTTGATACTGCAGTCGTAAAATGCACGTTTTATAAACTGGAGAGAAGAAGAAAAAAAATTAATCTTTTGCTTTCTTGCTAAAAGGCAATGTCATTTCATCCTGGCTCCTTTTTAACGCGGCTGATGATTATTCACAGAATTTAAAATCACAGGTTTTATTTTGTAGTTGGATTCTTTCCTTTTTTTAATTTTTTTGTAAGTTTATACTACTATGTACAATGTATGTCTATTACAGCTGCAAAATAAAGAGGTTTTAAGGCAAAGCGATAAGTTTCCCCTCCACACACACACAAACAGCAGCCGCCCACGCACACCCAGGCCCGCGCGGGACACGGACACACACACAGACACATACACACACACACGCGTACCGTGGGGACACCACGCTCCGGGAGAAATGAGTTAAACGCCTCGAAACTCCGAAAAAAACTCCCCTTACGAGAGAATGTCTGCATGGGGAAGGAAGTAGGGGGGGGGGGGAAGTGCCGTAGGGAGAAACTCCCACTCCCAGGGTACCACGAAGGGTCGCGCCAGTGGGATGGGGAAGAAGAAACTAAAAATGCTACTTTTGGGGGGTGGGGGGTGTAGGATGTGTTAAAACGCTTCGAGGAGGTGGTGCAGGAGAGGAGCTGGACCACAAGTGTGGTCGACCCCCGTTGGGGGGGGAGTGGGACCGGGAGGGCAGGCCGCCCTCCCGGTCCCACTCCCCATCACAACGGGGTGGGGGGCACTGACTGGAGCCGCATACGGGAACGACTCCCGGTTTTGGGAGATGGGGGTCCCAAAGTTTTCCCAACAAGTTGCAGAAGGAGGGGAATGCTAACCCCACCCCTACATCCCTCATCCACGCCTGCATCCCGCATCCACGCTCGCCCATGGGTTTCCGTGGGGTTGATAAGCGAGTCGGGGGTGGGGGGGGGAGGCTCAGGAAAAAGACCCCGGGCATGTTTCGAGACGTTGCTTTGAGATTTCTTTCCCTATGGTTACGTATATAAATACTTTTTTTTTTTCCTTTTTAAATTAAATTATTCCCAAAGCCCCCCACACACACACATCCCCTCAAAAAAAAAAAAAAAAAAGGCAAGAAATAATAAAAAAAAGAAAAGAAAGAAAAGAAAAAGAGGAGGGGTGGGGAGGGAAAAAAAGGTAAAACTCATAGAACAAATAGGAGAACTATTTATTCGGTTCACAGTCGTGTGAAATGCAGCAATAAAAATCTTTGGACTTCAGCAAAAGTTGTTTTTAATTCTTTTTTTTTTTTTTAATTTCAAAAAACAGCGTCCAATGTCCATTAAAACAGTGCTTAAGTCTATAAAAATGTAACTTAAGCATTAAAAAATATAAATCATAAAGATAGAGCCTAGAATCTCCATACAACCAAAAAAACAAAACCCAAAACAACCAAACATCCGGCCCAACCCTCTGAAACCAAAACAAACCAACCAAACAGAAAAAAAAAATCAAAAAAAATATTTTATAATCAGATATCTTGGATTTTTACACCACCTTACCTGTAAATTATATATACACAGCATATTGCAGAATTATATCTAATACACAATATTTTCACTATTAATGCTGGTATAATCTTTATACACTGGCCCTTATGTTTATTTTTATTTTTTTTAATTAAATTATTGCATTGTATAAACTTTGACTGCAAACGGCTCCCCCTCCCCTACCTTTACCCGCTCCCTCCTTCCTTCCCCTCACAATTCCCCCCCAGCCTCCCCCCTTGGCTATTCACTGTCCGACTTGCCGTCTTTCGCTGTGGTGGAGTGGTTGTAGAGCCCCTGGGCCATGAGATGTACTGCCAGGGAGTTCTTGCTTCCCGTCGCCTTCTTGATCTTGGCTCGTTTGTTCTGGAACCAGATTTTAATCTGGGATTCGTTCAGCCCCAGCTCCTGGGCCAGGCTCTGCCGCCGCTGCTCCGTCAGGTACCGGTTCGTCTGGAACTCGGCCTTGAGTCTCTGGAGCTGCTCGGCGGTGAAGGCGGTGCGGGGCCGCTTATCCTCCTTGTTGGGGTTCTTCTTCTTTGGTTTGCGGGAGCGGGGACCTACGGCCGGGAGAGAGGAGAAAGCACCGACACCGCCGCACTCCGCTGCGGGCGGCCCCACGGGCGACCCCACGCTCCTGCCCCATCACCCCCCACCGCCACCCCCCTCCCAGACCTCCCCAAGAAAAATAAATCCCGCTTTCTGCCAGGGGATGCTAGGGAGGCGGTGGAAGTGTAGACGCGCTTCCCCCTCTCCCCATCCGCTTTCACCCCAACCAGAAACACGTTTCCCAACCTTTTCCATCCCGGGGTTGCCCCGGCAAGTAAATCCTGCACCACAGGAGAGGCAGCGACACGGAGCTAAAATTTATTCCCTGAGCAGATTTTTTTTTTAATGTGACCTTTTTTGTTTGATTGTTTTGAGGAAACATCTTTTTTTCTGTTTTATTATTTTAAATTTTTATTTTTAGCGGGACGCGATAAAAAATAAAATAAAATAAAAGGAAATCAATCGCCTGTTTACATTGAGAGAAGAAGTCCGCCGATTTGCTGCAGTGCCCATATGGCGCTGCACGGCCCGATCCGAATCGCCGGGATTATTCTCGGGAATATTACTCTCGGCAGCACAAGGAGCCTTTTCTGCCCGGGCCGAGCCATTGTGAGGATGTATGTTAATTAAATATTAACAAAGGAGAGCACTGGAGAACAATGGAGTAAATTCCAATTCAGTCCTGAATATTACCTCGGAGTAAGAGTTTGTTTTCAGACATTACGAACTAATTTTCAACTCGTCCTACAACCCCTCCTTCATCTGGCCGGTTCTCCGGGTGAAAATCTCGGTTTGCTGCTTTTGTAAAAGAACCCTTTTTTTTTTTTAATTATTATTTTTTCTCTGGGAGCAGATCTCCTGCGTGGTGCTTCCCATGCTTTCCCCCAGTGCTTTCTACTTCTTTTTAACGAGGCTTTTACCAATCTTCCGGGGCCAGTCCTGCTCTCCTCGCGGTAGCAGAAGAACATTTTACCGCCCCTGGCTTTTTTTTTTTTTTTAAATTATAATTTTTTTCTCCACTGTTTTTATCGGTAATTTCATGAGGTTCTGCCCAAACCCTTGCCAAGAGGTAGACTCTGCCAAAGAAGTTCCCCAGCTCTTGGAAATGTCTCCCAACCCCTCCAGAGCCCCCCATGGGGAGGTGGGGGGGGGCGGAAATTAAAAGAAAGAAACGAAACGGCGGCTGCTTCGCCGCCTCTTTTAGAGAAATAAGCGACTGCGGATTGTTTTTGGCCAGGCAAAAATAATCAAAGCAAGGCCAGACCTGTGGAAATCCTGGTGGAAATCCACCCTCTCCTCCCCAAAACACAGCTCGGGGGGGATTTTCCTGGCAGGGAAAAGGACGTCTTGCCGGCAGGAGGAGCGGGGACCCCCACAATCCAAAGATACAGGGTTTGGGGGTTTTTTCCTCCCTCTTTGATAAAACCCGGCAGTTGGTGAGAAATGCCCGGTGGCGGGAAGGAAGAGACACCCTCGCTCATCCCTCCGGCTCCGTGCATCCTCAGCCACTCCTGTAACTCCCCCACATACACCAAAAAAAAAGCCAATCCTCCATCTCAGGTCCCCACACACCCCCCTCCAAAAAAAACCCGAGACGGATGAGCGGAAAGGGGGCCACGGAGTGTTTCTCGGCCGCGCTCCCGGCCCTGCGGGCGGTCGAAGGCGACAAGGGTCGCCCGGGAAGGGGGATGCGGTGGCGAGGAGGAGCAGGAGTGGACCGGGGGGGTGGGGGGATGGAGGTGGGGGTGTAGGGGCAGCTCTTACCTGAGGAGGGCCTGTCCGAGTATCGAGTGCAGTAAACCCAGGCGGGCCAGAGCATGGGCTGGTTGCCGGCGTTGGAGCTGGCCTGGGAGCTATCCGAGTCCGAGCTCACCGACAGGTCGCCGCCGCTTAGTCCCCGCGCTTTCAGGGCCGCCTCCAGCGCCGCGGGGTCTCCCCCCTTCTTGGCGGCGCCGTGCAGGGCCAGCCCGGCGGGGCCGCCGCCCTCCCCCCGGCCCGGCGAGCCCGCCCCGCCGCCAGGGAGAGGAGCCCCGGGGGCCGGCGCCGCGGCCGGGCCGCGACGGTTCTCTGCTCCGGGCCGCCGGGATTCTCCTCCGGGGCCTCCCGCCTCCTTCCTCCGCCCGAACTCGGGCCGCAGGATGTTGTCGATGAAGAAGTTGGTGATGCGATGCGGGTGCGGGTGAGGGTGCGGAGGGTCACCGGGGGGAAGCAGCAGCCCCCGTCGCCCGCCACCGCCTCCGCCGCCGGGCTCCGCGTCGCCGCCGGACTCCTGCGGCTCGGCCGCCTCCTCCTGGGGGCTCCGACCGCCCTCCTCCATGCTGCGCGGCCGGCCCCGCCGACGGCTCCGCTGCCCGCCCGGCCGGGCGGCTGCCTTAGCGCTTTTTGTTGTTGCTGTTGCAGTCGGTTGTTCTTTATTTTAATTTTTTTAAATATATATATTTATATATGTATATACACGCACGGACAGATGTCTATTTGCTTTTGTTTCTCCTGGCCGCACCCGGCATTCAAAATCCAGAGTTTGCAAAAAATAAAAAAAAAAAAAATTGAATAGCAATTAAAAAAAATATATTAAGGAAACAAAACCAGGGAGACTCCCAAGCCAGCAGCCGAGCCTCTGCGAGTTCCAACTTTGCAAAAAAAAAAAAAATATACGGGCTCCTGTCCTCCCGCCGCCGCTCGCCACCTCCTGCTGCCGCTCAGCCTCCCGGTCCCGCGGCGCGCTGCCGCCTTCTCCCCCAGCCACCGCCGCCGCCGCCGAGCCTCATCCGCCGCCCCGCGGAGAAAAAAAAAAATTATTAATAATAATAAAAAATAATAACTGGAGGGTGGAAGGTAGGTGGCGGGGGGAGGTAAAGGAAGAAAAACCCGCCCGGTGCCGGGGCGGGGGTTGGAGGCGGTCTCTCAGCAGCCGGTGTCCCGCGGAGGGCAGGGCGGTGAGGGGCTCCCCGCGGGGCTCCGGCCGGCAGCGCCTCGCCCCGCGCCGCCCCGCGCCGCCCCGCGCCCACACATGCGGGGGCCGCCGCGGGTGGGTGGGTGGGGGTCCGGGAAAAGGGGGGGGGGGAGGGGGGGGGGGGGGGCGTGGGGGGGGGGGGGGGGGGGGGGGGGGGGGGGGGGGGGGGCGTCCCGCCCTGCCGCCCGCCCTGCGCCGTGCTGCGCTGCGCTACGCCCCGACAGCCACCGCCACCGCCGCCGCGCCCCGGACACTTCCACACTCCGGATTGTTGTCCTTTTAGGTTTTAACGGGGCCCCCGCCGGTGACGTCGCCGGCCCGGGCACTTCGACACGTGCCTCGGGCCAATGATAAGGCGGGCATGCGCACACGTGGTGCGGGGAGCTCCGGTAAGTGACAGCACCCACGCCCCTCCCCCCCACCTCCCCTCACTCCACCACTACACCACCCCCCCCACACACCAGAAGCCGGGCCCGGCACGGCGGGGATGCGCGGAGGGGAGGGGATGGGGAGGAAGGTGCCCTGCCGCGGGACGCGCACCGCCATCCCCTTCATCCTTACTCCCCCCCCTCTTCCCACTGGATTATTGGTGTTTTTAATTGCTCCTGGTGTTTACCGAGGTGGCTGGGGGGGGTTGGAGGGGGTGGTGCGGCATCCCACAATTCCTTGCAGAAATGCATAAATAATATTAAGCGAGCGGCGGTGGTACAAAGGGGGTTCCGGAGGGGGGGGGGGAGGGGGCAGAACGGGGCCCGGCCCGGTACCTGCCGACTGCCCATGGGGGTGTGTGTGGGAAGGGGTGTTGTGGAGTGGCGTGTCCCCTCCCCGCGGAGCCATTGCGGTAATTGACTCGTCCTTCCCTCAGCCGGACGAGAGCTTTGGATCTCCCCTCCCAGCTCCCGAAACGGCTCCCCTTCAAAAACGCCTGCCCATCACCCTTGGACACCCCCCAAAATCCCTGCTTCTTGGAGACGGGAAACCTGCCGCTGCTGTCTTGCTTTTTGTCTTTAGGTACAAATACTCACACACAGACCCCGGAACAAAACTAGGGAGCAAAGTGCAACCGAGGGGTTGGGGGTCTGAGGGGGCTAGAAGGACGCGGATTGTCCACGGGGTGCGCAGGAAGGGGAACGAGGAGAGGGCCCGTGGGTCTTTCCCCCGCAACCGGCCCGTTATCTCTCCCCGGGGCCCGGTGGTGTCACCGCCCCGACGGGGCGCACGGCGAGGATCGAGCGGGGCCGAGGTGGGAGCGGCTCGGCTCCAGTGGCCGCCGCACCCCGACCTCCGGCTTTCCTCGCTAAGTGACATTTTTATTTGGAGGAGGCTTCCCTGCGGGTGACATGGACCACTCCCCGCCTTGAGGGGAAAGCGGCAGTGAGCCCTTCCTCGCCTCTTCTTCTTCCTCCCAACCCCCTTCCCCATCCCCTTTTAAATTTCCTTTAATATTTCTTTTTTATTTTATTTTAAATATATTTCCCCCCTTTCCTTTGTGTTTCGCAGCGGGTCGAGTCCATCAGCGAAGACCAGTGCTCGCTGATCAGAAGTTGTTTTGCTCAAACAAGCACCTAGAGGTTAATTTCTTCAAGCTCCCCATGAAAAGCGATTAGCCTGTCTCCCAAGAAGTATTTTCTAATTACCTAGAAGCCCTCGCTTTGCTGCTACCTCATAATTAAACCTGTTCAAGGTGCTGCACTTCGAATATTTCGCTCCCGGGCGGACCCAAGTTACCGATAAAAACTTCAAACCTCCTGGAACCCGGTGTTATCCGCCCGTTCCGCCGGGCGGGAGCTCGCTGCCGGTACCTCGGAAACCTTCTCATTCGTTACCCCTCTCCTTGGCGGGGGATATTTATACCCTGCACAGGACCAGGGGAGGAGAATTCCTGAGATAAACTCCAAAGCAGGAGATAAGCAAAGCTGTACAAAACAATTACTGCATCTGCCTGTCCTCTGACAATAATCCATCACCTCAGGTATGCAGAGGCAGCGGGGGAGGTGGCGGGGGGTGAAGGGTGATCAGATACCTAACTGAGGAAATCTGAATGATCTATATTTTTTTCTTCTTCTTCTTCTTCTCTTTTATATTATTTTTTCCCAAGGTTATTTTTATCTGGGAGCTCAATCGCTGTAGAAACATTCCCCAGCAGCAGGTTTTCTCGCCGATCTGCGGGCTCCCCGCCAGCGGCACCGCGGCGTGCAGGGGGCTTTTCCTTGGAAACCACTGCGGGTCACCGGGAGAGGTGGCTGGAAAAAGGGGGTTTGGCTTCGTTTGCTGCTTTGCTTCAGCCTCCCCTCGCAGCCCCGGTGTTTGCAAAAGTCATCTCTCCGCACAACGGCCAGATTTCTTCTCCCTGAGTAGTTTCAACGAGGCGCATTCCGCCCATTAAAAAATAGATACATTTTCCCTCCCGCAAACAAGAGAGTGTGCGGGCACAGCTTCACGCATCCCGTGTGCACCTCGTTTTGGTTTTTTTTTTAATTTAATTTAATTTAATTTTATTTTATTTTATTTTATTTTATTTTATGTTAGCACTGTGAAGTTTGAAAGCGGGATGGGATGGATGGCACCCCAGCGGGGTTGGGGAGGGCGGGAGAGGCCGGGCGACCCCCGCGGCCGGAGCCGGGATGCGGGCAGCCTCCACGGCCGGTCGTGTCGCTCCTCCGTGCAAACCCTTCTTCCAGCTCTTCCCCTCGCTCGTAAAGGAAAAAAAAATAGAGGAAAAAAAAAAAAAAAAGCAAACCCCAAACCCCGAGATGCTGGCAAGCCAGAATGGCCAGAGCAGTGGTGGAAGCTCCCTCCCCGTCACTGCACCCCCTCCCCGTCCTTCCCGCGCGGGCATGACTGCCTGAAAAACCTTGGTGTGCACCAAATTTCTGCAGGTTTTCGGCGTTTCTCCCCCATTTTCAACCCCGGGAGAGGGGAGGAAAATGACCCTCCTCCAGCAGCGGGCACAGCCTGGGCACAGCGCCGCATCCCTGCCACCACCCCCGTTTCCCTCCCGGCATCGACTTTATTTCCGAGCGCTGCCTTACTTTTTAGGCAGCTTTGCCAGCGGCTCTGAGTGGGCGACTAAGGGCGGAGGAAAGGTCGCCGCTTCTCTCTCCCTGCCTCCCTCCCCTTCGCCCAGGCTGTCAGTGCCGCAGACGGGGTGCCAGGCGCTGCCCGGCCTCTGCAAGTCCAGCCCACCCTGGGGGCCCTGCCATCAATTTTTGGAAGGGGGAAAAGCGACCCTTGCCAAGTATCGGGCAGGCTGTCCCCGGGGCTCACCGGCCGGGAGAGCTCAGGCATCGCGGTGATCCGGATTGTCACTCCGTCGCCGACAGCACCAACAAAACCCCACAAAACCTAAAAAATCTAAGATTTCTCCCAATTCACCCTCGCCCCGTGCCAGGCAGGATCAAGGGCGCTTTGAGGCCGTCGGGTTTCCACCCCAGCAGCCTCCGCTGCCCGTCCTCTTCCCGCGGGGAAGACTTTCCCGTCATCAGGGGTGAAAGGACGGGTCGGAACGCGTGGGTTCTGCTTTCCCGCAGGATCGTGACAATTTCGTGTCCGGCTTTGAGGCAAGGACAGAGCCCGCTGCTGCCACGCCCGGCCCGGGACGAGACGGGGCTCCCCGTGGACACTGGCGTGGGTCGGGGAGCGAGGGGGTGAGGCTGAATGTCAGAGTCCCGACTAGGAAAGTAGTTTACGGTCGCGACTGCCGTCCCGCAGCACGACGTGGTGGAGGGGTAAACACATACACATGCGCTCCCCACGGGAGGGAGGGTGCGCGGGTGGGGGGTGAGAGCCGGCCCCTGCCTCGCCCTACCCCTGGCCCGGCCCTGCCCCTGCCCTCCCACTGCCCTGGCCCTCTCCTCCGCTGCTCCTGCCCTCTTCCCGTCCTGCCCTTGCCCTCCCCTTGCCCGTCTCCTCCCCCTGCCCCCCGCAAGGAAATGCGCAAATCTCTTCCCCTACCCCCCCGCCTCCCCGTTCTGCGGGGCGGCCTGCGTCCCTCCCGTTTCGGATCGAAAATCAGCAAATAACAGTAGGGGGAAAAAAAAAAAAAATAAGACTTCCGTCAAAATTCGGTGGGGAGCCAGACAGAAGCTAAACGTCAGCTCAGAACGCGATGATGGTTGGCGAAAGAAGGGAGGGACGGGAAGAAGGGAAGGGAAGGGAAGGGAAGGGAAGGGAAGGGAAGGGAAGGGAAGGGAAGGGAAGGGAAGGGAAGGGAAGGGAAGGGAAGGGAAAGAAAAGAAAAGAAAAGAAAAGAAAAGAAAA
>BJBW01005590.1:0-23446 GCA_004320125.1 Scolopax mira
CCCAGCTCTTGCAGCCTCTCCTCATAAGGGAGATGCTCCAGCCCTTGAATCATTTTGTTAGCAGCATTTTAGTAACATTTATTAGATAATGTTATTATCCCTGTTGTTATTTTTACTGGGATTCATGCATGTCACTCAGTTCAGATGTGTGCCTCATCTGACTCTGTTTTCTTTCCTCTCCTTCACATCAGAGAAGATTCAGCACAGCAGTGTTCAGGAGGGCACATGCAACTTGGGAATGTATTAGTAATTTCAAGTTATATCTCATATTTCACTACTTTGCTAAATGTAAGTGGTAAGAAGGTGAGGAAATCATTAACAAGATCTTATTCTGAATTTTGGGTGGTAATTGAGCATATATAGACAATCAATTCATTATTCCTTTTCCTAAGAATTAAAAAATTCACCATTTGAATTATGCCATTTGAAAGCACTGCACTTGTTATTTTATGGAATGTAATATTTAATTACTATCCATTCAGTTAGGATAGACAGCTTTCATTAACAAGGAAGGGACATATCCTAGTTCAGCTTATGCAACCAGACTCAGTTCCTACATCAGGTATCGGGATTGATGCTAAGTTTGGGAATGCTGTATGTCAGCCATATTGGGTCAGGTGACAAATCCATGCCTTCTGTACATAGTTCAGAATGACTCAGGGCTGTAACATGAGAAGACAAACAAATACTTCTTCTGAATATCTATATGAGTGGTACAGAGACACCAGAAATACTACAATCGATCAAGAGCTGAGGATCAGAACTGTTTACATAAGTCTTTTTTTTTTTGCTTTACCTACCAAGGCCTTCTGAGAGCAATATGTCTGTTAATGTCACATTTTGTACACCTATGGCTTTTGAGTTTGGATCCAACATGACAAGCAGAGAGAGTACCAATTCTGACTAGATGTAGATGACTCATGTCCTTCATGTGCCATTGTAAGAGTAAAGCCTTGCTATGTGTGCTCATTAAATAGGAAAGAACACACTAAATAGGAAAGAACCATGTGGCCTTTACAGGCCTGAGTTTTTCTCAAAACATTATCATTGAAATTGTGAAATAATTCCGACGTAGTTAGTTAGATCCCTAATTTTTTTATGTGAATACAGGTTTCAGAACCATGAGCTAATAGCAACTACAGATGGAAAAGGCTTGGATAATCCCATTTACATACAGAAACAAGGATATAGAATCTTATGAAGTTCATACTCAGAATTATATGTTCAATTTACTAATAGGTAAGATGCTAGTTTTGTCAAACATCATCTAAGAAAAAGTTGTATTTGTTATATTTGTTACGTGGAAAGAATACCAACAATGAAGTCTTAGGAAGCTGTATGTCAGCCACATTGCGTGCAAAAATAGCTTACAGTATGGTAGTATGGGGCATAATTAGTGTTACCTGTTTAACAATTTCCTATTTGCAATCTGCACTTACCTATAAATGTAAATAGATGGAAAGTCAATGCATTTTAATGGACATGTTGACTCATTTATGGCCTAGTTGGATTTTCAATCTGTGTGCTGTTTTTACTTTAGTCTGTTTATCTTTGGAAGGCTAACTCAATCAGCACACTGAGGGAAGTATTGATCTCTTGGGGAGATTACTTTTCAGTGGGCTGGATAACTTTAGAAGAAAAAAAACCCCTAGCACTAAGTTTTAATGTGATTTTTAGAGTCTCTCAAACCTGATCATCCTGTAAATGTGGCTACACAAGAAATTTCTATTGAAACTGCAATGCTAGATGTTATTTAATCATATTTTTCAATACCAATGTACTGATTTTTTAATTATTTTTTTTTAATCCACAAAGCATCTTCCTAGACATTGAAGACATTTGGTGTTTAAAAAAAAGGAAAGAAAAAAGGAAAGGGGTTGTGATACTGGAGACTGTCTGTAACATTTATAGTGCTATTTATTCTGGGTAGACCTATGGTTAAGAGAAATATGGAAACACTTGATCATTAGAGATTAATATGATGGAAGATTACACTATCAGATACATCTGAATGACTTATAGAGAAATATATTAATTCTAAAACTTCGTTCTCACAACTACTGTACTGATGGATTTGGAAATTTAAATTGGACTCCAATTCCAAATTCAAATGGACTCCAATTAAGGAGTTGGCTTATACATTATGGTTATTAAACCAGGGTTGCAATCCAAAAGATATATAACAATATAAAGAATCATATGAACACAAAACTGAAATATGCATCAATAACACAATATAAAAAAAACCCAACACCTCTAGTATTTTTTTGGTAGCACAGAATCTACAACAGTGGTTTTGGCTGCTAGATGGTGCTTAATGCAAATGGTAAGAATAAGGAAGTGAAGCAGCTGTGTTAAGAGTATAGTTGGATTTCAGATAACTGATATTTCCTCTTAGGAGAGACCCATTTCGCACAATCCCAGCATTTGTCATCATGCAGTTATCTCACAGATATTTAAAAAAAAAATAAAATTCCATCAAACTAAAAATACATGTGATTATTCCTGGCACTAGATGCAGAATCCAGTTTAACTTTTCAAAGTTTTATATATTTCTAGCATCCCATTTCTCAAAAACATAGATCTCAGGCTGATGTCAACATAGCCTTTTATAAATTAAACTTCTTCCATCCAGTCTTATAATTTAATGCTAAAAACACTTTCCTGGCAAACTAAAGGGTGGCAGCCAACATCCTTTGACTCTAGAGAGTTGTTCAACTTAACAGAAAAATCCCTCAACTCAAGATTAGGATCCTATGGAGATTTCAATAATAGGCTGTCAACATTTTCAGTTTCAGCAATTACCCAATAGACGACTTCTTAATGAATTAACCAGGATGCTAATTTACTGGAATTGTCTCATTGTCCATATGTTTAACACTTCTCACAAATGAAGAAATTTTTCTTTTTCACTTTTTTTCCTTTCCCTATCTGACAAGCATTAATCAAATTGTGTTTAGATTTAATTTTATTTAACTTTATTGGTGCTTCGGGACATTTGGTTTTGCAGAACTAATGTTCAATATAAAATTGCCTTTTTTGGGACATCTTCATTACTTGTGTGTGATAACTCCAAGGCTTATTCCAGAAAAACAAAGCATAATATGTTCCCTTTATTACCACTTATATGACTTCTATAATACAGCAAAATTAAGTCTTCATTCAACTCAGTTGTATTTGCATAAGTATGTCACTACAGTATAAGGCAATATCTTTATACAAGAGCTTTAAGTGACTTTAAACAAGCCTCCTTGGCTAAAATTAAAACATGAGTGTCTTGCATCAAGAGTACCAGGTTCTTGTATGACAAATAACAAGCTCGTTCACTTTCTGAGATAGCAGCCCTTTTTCAAGGGTTTTTTTGAAACTCATAAAATAGTGGAGTTATTAATAACTTACCCATTCAGCTCTATCCTAACGTACACTGAAAAAAAGAGCAATCTTAAAGCGACTAAGAAAACTAAAGTGTCAAAATCTCAAATATTTTTCTTTGTTAAAGCTCTGAGTGATTGACTCCAGAACAGACCCATATTTAGGGCAAAATGCCAAACTGAGCGTCAGCTCTCCTCTGTCATAACTTGCTTGGGTTCCTTGAATCACTGGGCTAAGGGGGCAAATATTGTTTGAGGATTTTGCCCAAAATGTTTAAGTCACATTTTATCACCAAATGCACACACATCTACAGAATTCCCCAGCTTACTTCTTTTGTACTTAATAATTGTGTGACATTAATCAAATTATTTTCAGTTTGTTTAATATTACTTTTTTTATCCTACTTTAGGCTACGAGCAGAGTGGCTGTTATTTTTTTTTGATATTCCCAGCCTACAAAACTCCACATCTTGTTTGCTGTTCGTGTTTGCTATTCTACAGTTATTAGGTATCTGGGCTTTGTTGTTTTTATTTTCCTTTTTTTGTTGTTGTTTTTATTTTGGTTTGTTTTTATTTGTTTCTTTCCAATAATTGTAAATGGTATCCAAATTTTATTTTGATGTTTTGTTTTAATGTCTGTTTTAAACATTTGTAATAAATATACATACACACTCAAGAAGCAAATCTCATGCACCGATATATGTCATTCATCACATCTCGTTAAATAGAATTTCAAAATAAGAGAGCATTCTAATGCAACAGGACTAGAATTCACGCATATCCACAATGAATTTCTGTGACTTTTGTCAAATAATTGCAGGTAATGCAAAAAAACCTAAGTGTCTTAGATTCTGGGAAGATTCTCTACTACAGCTATTATAGTCAGTGATAGAGGACTGCTATTTGACAGGTTCCCTCCAATCTTAAAGTAGACTTTACTCAGACTCTAGTGTTTAGTGCTGTCAGACTGTCAGCATTGATACAGATCTCAAACTTTCGTAAGATCAGATGATAAATTAAACATGCAATTTCTTCATGTAAGTAACTGCTTCTATCACTGGATCAATCCAAGCCCTCTTACATATATTAAAGAGATCAGCACATAGCATAGTTATTTTTCCATATAAGTAAAACTTTTCTAGTAGAAGAGTAAAAAAAAAACAAATACAGAGAAGGTGACAGCTTTTTACTGCCTAGACCTCAATTTTTTTTTGTTTCTTGCCTTTACTCAAAGTTGTCTACTAGAAGTACTCAAACAGAGCTACTTAACATATATTTTATATATTTTCTTATCATGACATAAGTGTCCCTGGGAAAAAAAAAATAAAAATCACCTTGTCCCTTGTCAAAATGACAGTTTGATGATGCACAAACATATTTACACTTCCATGACAGTGTCATGTTGGCTGACACTGCCATTGAAATAATTGTTATTCTCAACAATCCACAGTCAGCTTTAAGTGTAGTCTATACAAGAACTGTGTTTTAATGTGGCTACATGAAGTAATGGACTTGTATACAATTATTACAGTGGAAAACTGGTTTTTTAAATTAATAGATAAATAATTTAAAAGGTAATGAGAATTATGCATTATGCATATTTACTTAGGAATAATATTCCTACTAAAGAATATGAAAATATTATTAGTAAAATGAAAATAGTGACAAACGAGATGAAAAATGAAAGGGTGGCAAAGCTAATGGAATCATCCAATTATACAGAGAGATCTAAAAACCTCTAACCTGTGAAAAAATAAATACAGGACACAGACCTGAAGATAAAGTTATTTTTAATGCGTATATGTATATAGACACATACAAACATGCACATGTGTATGTTTTGTACATATACACACAGAAAATCTCAGAATTTCTACTCCACTATTTATTCATAATAATAATACTGATTAAAAAAAGAAAACACAAGTGAGATCTGTTAGTCATTTATAAGGAAAAAGTAGGTTGGCTCGCTAACAGGATTGTGAACTTGTTAATAAAATTATTTTTCCTCAAAGGATTGTCCCTACAGAAATCCTGGTATGGAAAAGGGAGGTGAAACTGGCTGATCATTATACTAGAAAATGGAACATAACAAAGATGAGAATTTTTCTAATTGCCTTGCTTCAACCAAGCTTTTTCTGGGATGACAAAGGGCAACCATTTGTCCATTATAAAATCTGCAGTTATAAAGCCATTAAAGGTGACCAGAAAATAAAGGAACTATTTCTTTATAGTTCCTTTCTGAAGTGCTTAATGAAGGAAATATTAACTGTTGTCCACATCTCACCATAAGTTCTTGAGAACAAAATATAAAAGTGATTCAGTAGCACTCTGTCAGAAACGTTACAAAAGCATCAAACTATAACAGGGTCACAGTCCAGGAAACATGAGTTATCTTTTCTAGAATATTTGACAAAACATTTTCTTTAGTTTATCTAAAGTATAAATTACCTAAGTGTAAATTTGAAGAAAGCACATTTCATTTTTTGTTAGAGTATAACAGCCAACACTGGACCACTCCATGGCTCTACTGCACAAATACAAGCTTTGTCCAAAGTAGCCCATAACAAAACAAACAGAAAAAACATGACAGCAGAGAGGTGCTGGTTTTTTTTGCCTCCCTTCTACCATGTCTCTTTTCCACAGTAGGAGAAGGGACCTGGGCTTATGGGATTATAGCAACATTCTGTAAAATATTTCACAGACGTATAAAACAGAAGGATAACAGCTGACCTTCAAGTGTCAGGTACTTGAGAGAAATCTCTCACCCTATCATTTGTTAGAAATCTGATGACTTACTCTGAACTGAATCTAAATGAAATGATTTAGGGCTTGGATAATCAGACTCATCCCTGGCGATGTGTTTGAACTTTATCTTATAGCAGTGCCATGTCACATAATTATGGCAAAACTGTACTTCCCACTGATATTTCCTCAGTCAGTAAAACAGCAGAATTGAATGGACTTACACCAACTTGTCTTAGGTAATTTGTTAGACCAGATATCATATTATTCTGCAAACAAATGCTATTCTGATCCTGTTAAGTTTCCTGTAATATACAGAATAATTGATTAAAATTGAATAAACAAAATACTAGGCTTTTTGTACATTACCAGTTTTTTGAAACTTCACTAAAAATCAAACTTACATGCATGTGGTCATAGTTCAGATTTACAAAAATCAAGAGAGACAGTTAAACACTCATATTTTCATTGAGGACAACACAGCTGTTCTATTTCATCTGTGCTAAGAACTTGATCTGTAAGATTATTTTGTCATGGCCATATAAACACATTTTGCTACATACTTTGTCTTCTGTCAGTTTATTTTCACTTAACAAGTAAATCACCTTTGTTTGCTATGATATATTCCTTGTAATGTAAACCCTTGTAATCACACAAAATGGAATGTATTCTGAAAAATCAACAGCACCCTCCCCCCAAAAACTACACACCAAATTTCCCCAAGTTCTCCTGTTGCCATGTGGTATGATTTAAAACTGAGGTAGTTATTTCCTAGGACTCCAGCAAAGCTATTTATCTCTGCTTAATGGAGGAAATTATCAAGAGCATAGGGCTTGTAACTGGACGTTATAAACTTGATAATATCTAACTACTCTTTTTACAGAAAACCACATTAGCTGTGATTTGTTACCAAAATGCTCTGTCTAGATGTTTTCTGTTTTTAAAAACCAAAACCAATCTGTAACTAGAACAAGTGTGAGTATTTCAAAAACAGACTGCAGACTTTATTTCCCTGAAGATGGGTTTACATTGTCATTTATGGCTTCTAACAGTGTCAGTACCTTTATTTGAAAGACTACTGCTTTTTCCCAAGTACTTACAGTTCCTCTGCATGTTTTTATGAATGTCTTTTTTTATTTCTTAAATTCCATTTCCACTGTGGGTCTTATTTTGGGACTTTGTTTATTATAAAATTTGCCTCAGATTCTGACCCTCGGGTTATTGGCAGGAAACCGTTTGCCCTTTATCTCTTCTACTATTAATTGCATAGTTAGAACTGAAGGAATAAAAAGTAATCATGAAATGAAATTACACAAAAGTCAACTGTAAAGATGGCTTTTATCTTCCCATTGTATTTGTTCCAAATTAACACTAATTAAACCAGAAGGTGATCTGAAGACACTAGTAGACCTTGCCAGTGTTTACAGGCACAGATAATCTTTGTCCATGTTCTTGATACTTTGGACTTTAGTGATGTTGAGAGTAACAGTGGTTCTATTAATTTTTTCTCTTTTTTTTTGGTTTTTCAATCCTTTTAGCGACAGAACTTCTCATAAATTATCACAGATTAATAATTTTTCTAGTATTGAAAAAAAACCCAACCTGAGTGAACTACTCCAGAAGAAAAATCAATATCCCATGATACCAGCAAACATGACCAGCTGCTTGTTATACCAAGCAGTTTACAAATAAAGAGGAAAAGGGTATCTATTAAAAATTTATCTGAAAAGAAATGTCAGCAGTTCAGAAGAAACTGAAAAGGGTTACATATGTAAGATTTGTAATAAGAAAATTATTTGTGAAAATATTTGTAAATAGAAAATGGGAATAATATTTAATGATTATTGCTTGGTATAAGGTATCCAACAAGTTCTAAATTAATGCCATTTAAAGTTGTCATCTATCTGTTAATTAGTCAGTTTGGCAACTGAAAAAGTACCTAAAGCTACTTTCCACCCCATTTTTCTTAGAAGTGAACGTTCTTTACAAATATAAGCTCAACATATATGATAAAGATTACTTGCTGAGAGAAACTCAGATGCATTGATTCCAATCTACTCTGTAATGCATGCCTTAACACGCTTTTGAACAGAGAAATGCTATGAGAAATAAAGCTTAAATATATTCATACTACAGATAATAGACTTGCTGTTGCTATATTATGTTTTTAAAGCTGTCAGTCATGTCCTAAAACACCCAAATTCAAAATAAAATTGTAGAATAACAAAAGTCAAAGTGCTCTGCTAGACACAATAGCATGCTTCTTAAGTGCTTTAAGGATAACTCAATTGCTATAGTCATATTTTATTGTTAAACCTAAATGTAAACAGATTCCATAGAGCTAAGCAGGAAATTATTTTCCTATGCAATTGAATTCCCCAGTGACCTCAGTAAGGACATTGTCTACACAGCATGACAATGTTTAGTCTGTAGGTATATTTTTGTCAGCGTCGTATCTGATACATGGGAATCTCAGGCTGAGGCAGCTGCAAGGACAGAACCACAGCACTGACGGACAGAAATCTATCATTATCTAGTAAGCAAGATCAGTATAGGAGGTGGTAGCAATAAAGGCCTCCAGTCACATTGCAACCAGTACTATGAACTCAGGAGAGCAGGAAACCACTCCAGATGGTTGACGCATTGAAGTCAAGTCCTGGCTAACAGAGTGGGGTTTTGGTTCTTTTTTTTTTTATTATTTGTTTTGGATTTTGTTTGCTTGTGCATTTAACACAACCTTGAGATCATGCCCTACAGAAACTGGTGCTGTAGCACAGCCCCCTATTTCAGGGATTTTGAACTGCAAACACACAATAAAAGCAACTGCCTCAGGATGGTCTCTAAATCCCAAGGACACTAAAAAGCCAAGGCTACACAGCCTAGAAGAAACCAATACTGATCAGCTAAGACATGACCCAGTCTTGTACTAGAAGGCTTGAGAGCTAGGAATTGATCCCTGTGTTTTCATGCTTTTAGTATTTGGAGATAATCCACATGCTCACATATCTCAGATTTTTTGGGGAAAAAAAAAATCCAAGAAAGTTAACATATTCAAGTTCGCTGTGACAACTACATTTCAAGTAAATCCAGGTCTAATTTAATCCCCATATTCATTTACTGCATACATTCTAGTCCCTGTAGCATATCCCTCCATGCAGACCAGACACTTGCCTTCATCCAGATTCTAAGCAGATATCCCAATAGGAGGCATCAAGCTCCCTCACGCAGAAGTAACTGTTGCTGTACTGCACTAGCTAACTTAAACCCAGATTGGATCCCCTCACTGCAGCTGGTGAACAGGAAGGTCTTTAAATGTCACCCACCTGAAAATGAAGATTTTATTATGTTTCCTGTG
Organism: Scolopax mira; assembly: GCA_004320125.1. Classification (NCBI taxonomy): domain Eukaryota; kingdom Metazoa; phylum Chordata; class Aves; order Charadriiformes; family Scolopacidae; genus Scolopax; species Scolopax mira. The sequence continues at coordinate 9,472 of BJBW01005590.1, forward strand.
AATCCAAAGCATGGAAGCCCAGATTCACAGACAGTTTTTGTATGTTTTTGTATGTTTTGTATGTATACTCCCATGGGGCCCTTGGTAAGGGAGCAGAATTCCACAGCATACAGATACACAGATTTGATACACAAAACTTAACCAATTTCACATTACTTTTGCTTCTCCATTACTGAAGGCTTTTTTATTTTATTCTTAAATTATTTTCTATGTCTGAGTGTGTGTAGTTTTGTCTCTTGTGGTCTTACTCATTTTTTAGAAAGGGTTTTGTAAAGGGTTTTCAAAGGTTTGTGGAGGAATTTTATTGGAACCTTACTGATCATTTTAAAACTCCTCTTAAACAAATTCCCCACCCATGCTACTTCAAAGAAAAAGCACAATTTCTATACTGCTGATAATTTAAGTCTTTGAGCCAAAGGAGCTCCTGGTTAGATTCATCCTACTCTGAGCAATTACAGCTTTTCTCACATGGCTATTAGGGCATGCAAGGTTCTTGCTGAGATCTAACCAGTACCTTGTAATTCTTTAATTTTGTTTTTGTGCATCTGGGATTCATGCCAATATCCTGTTCCTTCTTTGCTGCTTCTTATTCTCAAGGCTTTATGTAATCGTTGTATTCTAGCACTTCCCCCTTTTTATGATTTTTCTAAGAATTCATTATTTTGCATTTATCTCCATTTAATTCTGATTTCTATACAATAACCTACAATACCAGCTTCTATTTCAATTCCTGGAGAAAAATACACACTGTAACTCAAAACAAAAGAGAAGGAAGTAACTTGCACTTGTAAACCATCCCTACCCAATGCCAGGGCCACCTATGAGTCACAAGAAGCAAAAGGATTATCTAAAGCACAGCAGTCATCTCCAAGAGCCTGTATGATTACACTTGCCTACATTGCTCATGCTAGAAAAAGACAAGCTTGATATAGAGCATCATAGTGATCATAGAATCATAGAATGGTTTGGGTTGGAGGGGACCTTAGAGATCATCTGGTTCCAACCCCCCTGCCATGGGCAGGGACACCTCTCACTAGAGCAAGTTGCTCAAAGCCCCATCTAGCCTGGCCTTGAACACTTCCAGGGATGGGGCACCCACAACTTCCCTGCTGTCAATTTATAAGAAATGCTCATTTCAATGGAAGACTTTAAAGACATCAATAGTCTGTTCCAACTCCGGTATATCCTCAAACTTTTTATAAAATGAAAAGCGTTTTTTCAACATGTCTGAAGTTATTCACACATAGAAGTTCTTGGCTTTCCTCACAAAATCAAAATAATGCTGGAAATAATATTATGCTGAAGAGAATATTATATTGGAAAATGTGAAGCAAATAGGATAAGACAAGGATTAAGTTGGAAGGGGATAAATCATATTTTTTTGGATCTGAGAAGCAGCATGGTTTCTTTGCTTATTTGTTTTGCTCTTCCCCCTGATTTGTCAAGTTTCACAGACGTACTATGGAAGAAGTAATTTACACGATTAGGCCTACTCATAAGACTTTCTGATTGCCTAATTTTCAGAGTCACAAATAACTACCTATGTTCAGCTGGCAGCCTCATTCTGGATTCTAGCCTGTCAAAGCTAATTGCTTCAGGCACGTCACACCCTTACATGTAAGCATTAGAGCCAGGAAGTATCATGGAACTTTTTCTTAATTTCTTCTTTGTTCTTCTGTAATTGGATCAGGATTTTCTCTTGCTCTCTATTGTACGTTAAATCAACTTCAAAACTGGCCTGAACACATAAAGGACAAGATTGTCTCTACAAAACATTTCTGATTCTCCCCTGTGGACCACTAAAAGTCTGAACTCAAATCAAATACCTGCAAGGCACTCCGTAAGTGTTCTATACATCCTGTAGTTTCATCCCAGAATGTGATGCATATTGCATTTTGTCAAGTAGACCCCAAAATACTCATTACTTCTTTCTGTATACATTAAAGGGAAAAACAGACAACCAGAAAGACATGCATCTCCAATACCAAAGATACCACCAGATAAAGTATCAAGCAAGAGCATTTGATTTATATCTACATGGGCACCCATCCAGAAAGTACCACCAGTCAGGATCAGGGGCCATCAGCCCCACAAAAGCAAGAGAAGTCCCACATGGGAAAGCCAATACTGCTGTTTCATTAATTCCATGTTAAAACAGAAGGATTTGGTTCCTAAACTTCAGAAGCAAACAGTTTATCTTTACAGATAAAAGATTTATCTTCAGCAATGTTTTTGGTTCTGTAAGCTCTCCTAATGTAAATCAATTTATTTTAAAAAAGCAACAACCAAAAAAACAACCCAAGGAACATCCAAGTTCACTAACCTCTCACAACAGCAAACCTCAAGTCTTGACAGCAGACTAGAAAAAAAGTCCATTCTTCACTTCTGCCAATGCTTCACAGATATGTTATGAAAATAACACACCAAATAAAGAGACAGGAGGCTGGTCAATTTTTATCATGAGTAAATGGCATTAAAGTACAAATGTTTATATCAGATTATATGAACCAGCTATTCCTTTTCCAACTAAATTTAAAATTCCAGTCTGAAATAGATTTGGAATCCTCAAATCAATGAATTCTAATACCAATCTGTCATTACGCAATAAACTGTGTTTCAATTTAAAGTTCAGAACTTGGTATGGAAGAGACTCCTCTAATACTATGAAGGAGCTCAAAACAAGAGAGCAAAGCACAGCAAGACCTCACCTGATAGAGGAATAATTAATATTTTTAAACTATTCCACTTGCACTTAATTATGGAAAATCCTAATCGTGTGCATGTTGTGTTTTGCAGAAAGGCTAAGAGCAAGGTATCTATAGGCAGCCATTAGTGTTTTCAAGTATCTCCCCTCCTCCTTCATCAGGTTAGCAGAATGATTTTTACTTAAACAAAGAAAATTTAGGTTTCATTCCATGTTAAACAGTTGATATAAAGGTGATCATTATCTTCTTCACCCTCCAACCCCTACTGTCTTTTTTCCAAACCTAGAGTTTTAAAAAGAAGAAAAAAGAAAAATTCTCTTAGCACTAAAAGCAGTCTCTGCCTGCTACTGTTACCAGCCAAACTCAACATTTGATCTCAGTATAAATAACAGATGATAGGTAGTTCTCCCCTTGAAACGCAGATCAAATAATGTTGTAAATGCATGCAGTATCCTTTTCAAGCATGCCAGTGAACTCAGCTGAGATCTTTAAAGGCACATTCTTTGTTACTATGACTTCAGCAGGCTCTCTAGATGTTTCAAATCTATTTTTTCATTTTCTTCCAGCAAGAGATAGAGGTGTCAGGTAAGTAGCAGTGCATAATACTAACCATAACTTTGTGAGTAGGTGATTAAGTGGCAGCAGGCTTCTAAGTGAATTAGTAATTATACTCATTTAGACATAAAAGGAAGGCAAAGTATTTGCATCTTACATGAAGCTTACCAAGTTTTGGCCTTAATAGCTTTTCACTGCTTTTTCTGTGTCTCACCCTCAATTTTTTTTCTGTGTGTTGTAGAATCCTCTTGAACATGTAGGACATCATATTCCCGCATAATGGAAGTGGGACTGAAAAAATAGCTTGGATAAAATTTGTATAAAGAACGACTGCACAAGCCAGGCACATCCTAGTTCTTGGGATCATGTAAAAATGTTGTGAATGGAACATGAATTGGATTTTTCTGACGTAATGTTGGCATAATAGTATTTTCAAATGCACCATATTTTACTCATTCATATTTTTGCATGTAGGGCTTTCTCTATGCAAGTGTGGTTCTAGCACAACAGCTGCTCCAAGTTGACCACATACAGCACAACTGCAGATCCACTATGCTGCAACAGGGATTGTACTATGGTGCTATGGTTTTTAAGCTTTTATAAATGCAGGGTTTTTTCCTCAAGGTCTATAAACAACTCCAAGTGTTATGTTTTTTTTTAAAAGTGAAACAAAAAAAAAACTCCTACTGAAATACAGTTTTGCTCTTGTTTACAGTAAAATACTACTAAAATACAAAAATTACTGTACTTAACTTTCAGCAGTTCAAATAGAACAGCAGAGATACACTAAAGGTTATTTTCTGACCCGATAGAAATCACTGTCCTCAATTACTCAACATACAACTGACTTCAAAAAAAGCACTGTATTGTCTCAGTGAATGCACAACATTCAAAGCAACTGCAGTGCTGTTAAAGAAAAAAAGGAAAAAGTACTGATGTTTATTTGTTTTTCCACATTAAAAGTAGAATTTGAAAGCTGATTCAAAGCCTTTCAATTCAGTGAAAGTTTCTTTTGAGTTCAGTGGACCTCAGATAAGGCCTCTGGGGAATGAAATGGAAGATTGGTAAGGTTTACAAAGGACAGTTTTGATTAAAAATGAAATCTTCAAAAGGAAATTAAGACAAAAAGAATTGAGTGCATTTGCATCTATTTTGGCACTGATTCATATGAAATAAAGTAAACTGTACTGTCAGAAATGAAATGAATAATGATAAGAGATTTCAAAATATAATGATTTAAAAGAACCTAGTTAAGAAATATCATTAAGGCACCTCCTGTGATGAACACCTGCTAGAGACTTTACACAGTGCACTTGTGAACACTTGAGTTTGGAAACATTGTTTTTGTGCTAATTAACAAACTTTGGTCTGGGGTAGCAGGTGTGAAATTAGTACCATTTAAGATTTTCAGCTGTGTTTTCTTAAGCAAATAATGTACAACTTTACTGAAAATGAAAATATTCAGTTGATGAAGCTCCAGTGATGTTGAGGGAAGGGATACAGGAAGGCCTCATAAACATGGAGATTAGTTTTATTTCACTGTGGGGTTTTTTTTGTTGCAAAGACTAAGCATGTCAAAAGATGAGACTAAGTAGACATATGTAGCAATGACTAAACTATTAGCCATGAAGTAATGCTCTAATTTTTGATTGCCTTCTTGAGCACATGAACTTTTTTAAGACTGGGCAAAAACTACACGTTTAGATTCCAAGGCATTTAAGTTCTTGAGAGAATATTTAATAGCCAAGCACAAAATATACCAAGTTCAAAAGAACTGTGCTGCAGGAAGCAAGTACTGATGGTAAAAAAGACAAAGAGTGTGAATGTATATCAGTTAAAGCCCGTGTCCTTTTGCAGCCAAAAGGCAATGCAAGTTTATCTTAACAGCAGATACTTAAGACATTTTTTCTCTAATATTTGCTTTGTTTAGATTTCACAAGTATTTGAGGATAAGAAATTAGGTGAGTTTGCTTTACATTAAAGCCACTGAAACATATGACAGAAAGGTTTATCCTTCCTACATTACAATGCCTGTTTTCTCAGTAGATATGAATACACATAACTTGAACTACACAGTTATTGCAAGAGTTCTCATTGCCATCTCTAAAATCAACACTAATATTTTTTAATTGCCTGTTTTCTCATAAGAATGCACTTCACAAACTGTGCAGATTGGAAACAAGGGGATTGGGGTTGAGCCCGTATTCTGCCCTGAGCCATAGGGCACTTTTGTGATGCTGAGATGGTCATTTAAGCATATGTATTCAAAATTACCTACGAAATTACAAATTAAATTATATGCTGCAATTATCTATATATAGAAAGTTTCTTCCACTTTTCTAGATTGAAATTATGACTGTATAAGTCCCCTAGCATTTCTGAGCTTTTTGTATGCTACAAGAAAGTTTTAGGTACTGTGTAAAGACATACCTCTCAAGAAGCATCAGATGCAGGGCAGGTCCATGAAGGAGAATGAGCAGAAGCCAAAGGTGACTGTAACACAGGCTGTACCCTCATCAGCTGGCACCACCCCACAGAGCCCCAGCATGGTAGGACATCCTAGACACAGTGAGGGGAAGGGCCAGGGGCATCTAGGAAGCCCAACAAGAAGCAGTAGGATGTAGGGCTAGACACAAGGCTACAGTGCAGGTCTGTGATCCACAGAGGAGACGGAGACGGAGACAGGCACAGACCAGGGAAGGAGCAAGACCCCAGATCTAAGTTCAAATGAATACAAATGAATGACAGGCAGGGTGTTTAGGAAAGGAAGCAGGTGAGACTGATCAGGGCATTTAAGGCCTACTGCTGCCCTTAGGGGCATGACAACACCCTGTAAAAAAAGGGCACAACACCCTTTAAAAGTCCACGTGAATGTGTTTCACAAATTAAATGAATTAAACAGTTGCAATCTAGTCCAATTTGCTCTTTATCAACGTAAAAGAAAGCTGGCCCAATTGTCAGGCTGCCCAGGAGACAGTCAGTAATGAGATGACAAGATGGCTGGACTAAAGCAAGCTCTGTTGGCAGAGCTGTATGGAAAAGCTTGTAGAGCACCTGCTCCCATCACGCTTGGCTCTAGCTGCCAGACCCAGCTTCACAAAATTTTTACACACAATAGTTTTTTTTTTTCCTGAATAGAATAAAGCAATCACGTAAAATGTATCCAAGGTAGTGTGTTTGTTTTAAATATTTAAAGCAGCAGAAGGAGCCTGTAGGAAAATCAAGAAAATGAAACACAGCTAACATACTGCTAAAATAATAATATGACATTGTAACAGAAAAATAACAGGAAAATATAATCAAAATCCCTAAATTCTCCTGGCACAGACTACCATGTAGCAGCTTAGCAAATATTTGAGAAGCTGTGGAGAAGACTTAAAAAAGAATTCTTCAAAATAATGGTATTTTATACCCTGCTGGATCCACGGACTGTATATTGTGCTCCCCCAAAACAGGGTTGAAAAATGTTAAATGAATTAAAAAAGAAAACAAGGCTCTAGATTTGTGTGACTTCAACTTTCATTACCTGCTTAAAAATTGACTCTTTGTTTATGAGCCTCTGATTTACTTCACTACCTGTCTTCTTAAAATTATTATTTGCCACTCAGACCAGCTGCACACATCCTGTATTTTTTTTTCCTTTCTCCTCAGCCACTTAATTTACATTCTGCTTTTCTTCATTATCTTCATATGTTCGATTTTCAATTTTTTTCAACATTCCTCTGCCCTCTCAAGATCCTAGTACAAATAACAAGTATTCCAATGAGTTTCTTTTTATGTTATGAAATTGCAAATGGAAGGGATTAAAAGATGCCTTATAAAGTAAAAAGCAAAATCAAGTATGTATTGAGGGATGAATCTGACTATACTGGCGAGTTTGCTGTGTGGATGTGTTCAAAAGGTTTGCTGGATTTTAAGAAATAACTTCCATCTGACTGCATACAAAAGCACTTTGATAAGACTGTGCTGTCTGCGGGTTTATTACTTTGAATGTTCTTAGGTATGGTAGGCTTGGTACATGTAAATAAGGATTAAGTCATGCCAATGCATACATGTTAACTTTATTGCTACATGCTAATCTAACAAGATGTTGTGTAAACCATACTTACATCTGTATTACCTATTACTTTCTTAAGCCTCTGTGAACACACTGTGGAGAAAAATATATGGAAATCACATTAGGTGTCTTCAATTCTAGCTCTTTCTATCAGTATTTAATATAGATCTTGGGCAGCTAAAGTATTATGGCTTATGAAAATATTAAATTATTTTTCAATGTAGAAGGCAGAAGCAAATGGAATTGTAAAGCTCTTTTTGCCGCAATAATAGTTCTATTTGTCCCCATTAAAATTTATCACTACCAAACTTAAAAGCAGTTTTTATAAGCTATTTATATTGTATTATCTGTCCTCTCCAATACACACAATGATTTGTCACTAGCTCAGCATTTGGGTACACGACAGAGAAGATGTGCTCAGCAGAGTAATATTACCATTAATTACTATAATTAATGCAAATTATGCAAACCCAGTAAAATTCAATTACGAAAGAAATAATAACCTTTGAACTGAAAATGTAACAATAAATGCAGAAGTTCAATTTGGAATGGCTTAATTGTGGCAGAAAGAATACTGAGCAGAGTGTTTAGATTTTGGTTCTACATGCTAAGGCTGTTTTTAAAAAGGTGTGTAAGTTTATAAATGTTAATATATGGAAGATAATATAAGAAATGGTATTATTTTAAATTGTTCATATATAGAAAATTTTTCCACTTGTAATAAACATCTTGTTTTATAGGATTTGTTGCTGTTCTTTAAACCAGTTTTAAAAAGCAGTGCACCATGGGTTTCTCATGGAGGGTAACAGGCTGGATGGATCCCCATTTTGAAGGGCAAACTACATTTTCCCCTGTTTTAAATCAATGAAGTAGACAATTCTTACAAAATTCCTGGAGTTTCATAAAACCATAGCTCCATATACAACATGCCCAACTTGTCAGTATCTTGAGTTTTTCTGATGTGGAAATACATTTGCAGTCTTAATGTAAATTCATTACAACCTTTAGTCTCAGTTAAGGTGTCAGGAGTTTGTTGTAATTAGTACTTAGATTATCTGTAATACAAGTACTAAAATGAAGATGGAAGAATTGAAATGGTCTGTAAAATTATGAACCAAATCACAGGGTTCATGAAAATCTCCTGTTCCTACTGAAATAAAAGAATTGTGGAATTTATGTCAAAAAATCATACTTTCACCAACTGATGCATTCACATCCAAGAAAAAGGGATTTTTAGCTTCACAGCTTTCAGTTTCAAAACTCCCCCTAAATTATAGTTCTTATTCCTGTAAACTTATTATTTAGCTCAATAATGGGAAGGTTTATACTGTATTATATTAGCAAACCAACCACTTTAGAACATTTGAAAAGTCATCTCTTGAGGACAAAACATATTTTTACTTCTGAACTATCAGCTATGAAAGAACCAGCTTAGGAGAAAGGCATTCTTAATTTCCATCATTGCATGATCTTGAGTATGCAGGTTTATGTAAATGTTATATAGCTAATGTAACTGTGGAAGTTCTCAAGCATTTCTTCTATGAAGCCTCAAGAGTTCTCCAATTCAATTATGTTGTTCAGCAATCTGTCTCAAATATGAATTATTTGTGGTATTAAAACCAGAAGCAATTCACATGTATTGTTTTACCGTGCTCTACTAAAATAGTTTTTCTTTGAAATAAATAATAGCAGTGTTTTGCACTAAACTTTGTAGATTTACATTTTAAAGTTAAGACTTGCCCTGGTTTCGGATACCTTATATGACTATATCACGTGAAATGTCTGAAATCAAAGGTATTTCTTTAGAGAGGGTACCTTGCAATCTAGTTGTGTGCCACATAATACAGGTGCTTTCCCTGCAACTCAGGAGATAATAGCTCATGTCAATTAAATATACAGATGCTGTTTATCTGCAGAGCAAAACCACAAAGCTTTAACTGTTGTTTCAAGTATGTGTTAAATGGTGATCAGACACTCTAAAATACCAGATAGCCTAAAAAACTGACACTATGAATATTACAAAATTCACTGGAGAATCAACAAACCCAGATAGTATAATGCTGCTGGTAAAGCACACCTGCTATCTAAAGAAGAGTATAAATATTTAGGATAAGTTTCTTTTAAAATAAAATAATGTACATATAGGTATATGTGTAATTAGGAGTTACAGGTAAAAAAGTATTAACTATTAGATATGTGCCTATTAAGAAACAAGTTCCTTACTAGATATAAGTGAAATAGGGACAATGTTGTTGACTGTTGGACAGACATGGAGATGGGGGTTATCAGTGGCTGCCTGTAAGAAAATTCATGAACTTCATAATTTATTTTCATATATTAACAAAAAACTGGAAAAACTTACAGGCCTGATTGTCTTTTTTCCCTTATGCTGACTTCAAAAGATCTTTTATCAAGCTCTGTAGGTATGGTTTCATATTTTGAAATCAATTGGATCAGTCACTTCCCTAAATTCAATCATGTCTATAAATGCTTGCAAGATCATTTCCCAAGCCTTCTGTTAAATCCTTCATGGAGTATTTTTTTTTTATTCTAACTGATTCTCCAAGCATGATCACAATGCAAAATTGCTTTGGTTTGATAAGAAGATCAAGAATGCTCATTTTATAATATGCAGATTTTTGTAAACATTTTTGTACCATTGAGTATTCATCACATCAGCCTATTAAAAGGACTTTTTTCAATGATGTTTTTCGGTTGGTTTGTTGGTATTTTCCCCCTCATTAAGAGAAGTTTAAAAGCCATGAAAAGAAAATGCACAACTGGCTTATTTGAGAAAAAAGAAGTGAAAAGGCCGCCTTGGAAGACTGAGCCCAGATATTGCCAATGTAGTAAGCGAAAACAGAATAAATGACAAACTAACAGGTGGAAAAAAGCTAAAATAAGATGTTTGTTTGTCTATAATGGTAGGTATTACCCCTTATAACTAACATGCCAAATTGCTTCTGTGTATCTTTACTCTTTCTAGGATTCAATTTTCTTCTTTTACTTTGTTTGCGTTTTGCCTTTCTAGGACTATAAACAAGTTTCTGCATCTTAAGCTATAATCATACAACAAATACAGAGCAAGCAGTGACACTCATGCTAGCATGTGTTTAGCTAGCATGGGTAATAACAAAATCAGCGAGATAAGTCCTATACAACCCAGGCAAAAAGCCACCAGCCTGAAGCTCGATCAGTAACTCTTTTTTTACTACTGCTATTAATCATGCTTCTTCTTTCCACTTTAGTTTCCTCCTGCCCATTGCATACTGCAATTGCATTCTTCAGCTGAGCTTCGTGGCTGATAAAAAGGTGTATAATTAGGTCCACTCACTCTTACATGTGCCCACATGACAAAAATAATGAATTACACTCACAAAATCATTCATCTTAGAAATCACTAAATACATATATAGTTTATAAAATGATGTGTTACTAAGATCATGAAAGGATGGCTTTAAAAATGTTTTATTAAAAGTGTTTGTATACTAATATCACTATTCTTTTAGTCAATTTATGTCAATGCATAGTATTAGTAGTTCTTGGAACAACATATGATCATTATGGCAGGAACAGGCTTTTGGAACAGAATAATCAGGCAGGAAAACTCTTTCAATAAAGGACATCTATAGCCCTGTTACCCACTTTGATTATGCCTTCTCCCACTGGCGATGCACACCAGCTGTTCAAGAAAGGTGATGTCCAAGCAGCTGGTCTCATTTGCACAGAGTCATGAAGAGCTGGCCCTGCTGCTGGAACTGCCACCAAGGATGCACTTAGGATGTGAAGAACAGTGATGGCTAATAGGGCAGTAATAACTCATACAATATAATCCACTTATAATAGCTGTTATTACAATTCTTAAAATAAAGTTGCTTACCCTGCCGAGAACTCCAAAATTCCTCTTTACATATTCTCCTATCTTTTGGGCCCTGTCAGAAATCCAGACCAGGTAAATAACAAATAAATAACTGAAAGTGAAAACCACCCAATAGCACCTTCCTTCTCATGCAGAGCTCTACTACTGACATGACTTAAGTCCATATCACAAAAAAGCATTCTTTGTCTTGAAATGAATCGCTGGTAATTTCAGCAGGAATAGCATGGCTGCATAAGTTCAAAAGACCACACTGTCTCCCCCCTCAAAGATGGTGCTTGCAGGCTTAGAACCCTGGTCCAACAAAACAACATTCAGATGGTTTAGGTTAATTTAACAAGCACTTCAATGTTTTGAAAATGACCGAGTTATTCTGCAATAAAGACTGAGCAGAAGTCAAATGGGCAGAAATGAGGAAAATATAATCTATTGTAAGTTTCAGCAAGCTCTATTTCATCATTTCAGACAATTAAAGAAAGTCCTTTCCATGAATTTTAGCAAAACCATAGAATTTAAGTCTTATCTGTTTCATGCTGTAACCATCAATTTAAAACCCTATCAATCTTTTGCAGCTGTGGTTTTAATCTGTGAATAAAAATTTCTATCCTGCTTTTCTTATCTGATCCTGCTGAAAATATGACGTCAAAAAAAGGCCAATTAGAAAAAAAACCAATCAAACAAAAACCCCAAAACCTAAACACACAAACGAAAGAAAAGATGCCCACATTTTATTTAGTGTTGCAAGTATAACTGAATTTTCCATTCTGCCTCTTGAGAAAACACAGGGATAAAACTAAGATTTCTGCTGGCTGTTTTAGGAAACAAAAAATATGATAATGTGGGTTGTTTTGGTAGTCTGATTTTCTTGGTGAAGACTGCAGAAAAGCCAAAGGTGAAATTGTACTTCAGTTGAAACCACTGGAAGCTCTGCTATTCACTTCAGTAAGCCAAAATTCATGTAAATGTTTCTAAAATTTACCTTTCCCTACTATGCTGGATATCCCACAAACTACTTTCCCTATGCAGTGTTCATACAATTTAAACATTTGGCATTATCTTTGATGTCAGCAGAGCCAGAAAACAAAGTCCTGAGAAACAATTCACTCTAGACCAACTGGATTATTAAAGAAACAAACAAAAAAGTTAATCCTCAGTTCTGCAAATCCAAATTGATCCTTAAACAATTTTATCTGTGCACGTCCATTACTAGTTCCTGAACTATTTCTTGTATTTCTTTTTTCCTTATCTTCTCTTTTTCATAATTTTATCATAATTAATCATTTTAGGCTGTGGTAAGCTTGACTGCATGGGTTGCTTAGTAGGTTGGAAGTCACATGAAAATTTCTTTTTATATGCCTAATTTTGTTTAGCAGGATAAATCTAAACTCAGGTTAGCAAGAGATATTTGCTCCGTATCTGAGAAAGAGGACTTGAATTAATCTAAACTCTTTTGAATACTGAGAAAATTAGAGGAATGGTATATTTTTGGAATTCTTTTTTCCCCTTCTAACTTTGACTTTATCAAAGTGCCTGAGAAAATGTAGCAACATTGCATTGTATACTTGAAAATCCTATGGAAAATCCTTTATTAATATTATTTCATATTTTATCTCAGAGAACTTTCATTTTTACAACTAAATTTGCTTTGCAAGTAATAGTGCTGTGTTGTACCTTGTCAATTATATAGTTCACCATATGGCGAATTATAACTTAGCAATACCCAATGCTCACTGCCTTGATTTACACCTGGCAAGCCCAAAACCTGCAGATATTTATGTACACATAAGCTCACCGTGCATATTATGAAGCTTATGGCTTCTGCAGGATCAATAATGGGGCAACTTGCTTTCATCATTTAATATTAACGTTTTGGTTGACACTTGTACTGTAGATTTTCACGTTCTTCCCTGATGCCTGTCTGAATTATCAGCAATCATGACATCAGTTTGTATTGTTGTGGCATATTTCAAAGGATGGCACTATTTCATGTAAATCAAGTTATTTCCTTAACATCTGAGTTTCTCTTTCTGAAAGAGATAGCTGCCAGCATTTCTTCAACAAAAGATCAGCACTTTGGGGAGACAATTTCCTATTTAAGCAATCTCTAACTAATTAATTCTAGAGACAAAATTTTGTAGTGACCTGTACATTGCTTTGATATGTTTGTTTTACTGACAATAGGTAAACACAATACACAAATGTTTAGGCTGTACCCTGAAGGAATAACGCTGCTCTACCCTTCTTTGGAAAAGCAACTTCAAAACCCTGGAAAGCTGCTACCCGTCAGCAATGAACTTTCTGTCTGAAGCAATAATACTGCCCCAGTTTTCCCCAGCTCTTAAGAGATCCTTGATGTGTTTGTGAAGTTAAAAAGACAGGGTAGGACTGGGCTGGAGAACGAAAATGAAAGTATTCGGTAGAAATTTGGGCCTATGATTCTATGAAGTTTTTTAATCTGAAGGACTGTTAGATTTGAGAGATGCACGGTCTGAACTATTTGAACAATTTAATTCCTTTTTCTTGATATTACACGGGTAGTATGTGGATGCTGTCTCTGTCAGACATCTTCATTCTTATTTCTAATAAACTAATGGACATTCTTTGGCTAAAGGATCTTTACATAAGCTTGATGAGCTTGTTCTTATTTTAACTTTAATTTTCCCTTCAATTGCCATTCTTTAGCAGTGCAGAAAAAACACTGAATCATCTAGCCATTAGCATTACGGACATGTTTGGGAGTTTAGGCCTGTCGTGGTTTGGCCGTAGATGGGAACAAAGGAC
>BJBW01005590.1:23659-94239 GCA_004320125.1 Scolopax mira
AACAATTAACCCTTTCCCCACCAGACCCAGCACAAGGCCAGAGCTCTAAACATTTAACTTCTGCCACTGTCTACATTTATTGTCGTAACAAAATGTTATTCCCTTGTCTCTGCTCCCATAACTTGATGTGAATTAGAGAGTGAATTTGGTACCCTCTGCAACCCATTATCACAGATAAATCTACCTGTTCCCAATGGACTGCAAGACTGAAAACAGTGATGAACGCCCTCAGTAATATGAACATTTACTTGCACAATCCACCAATTAAATCAGGCATATTTTGGTTAATGTGCAACAACAAAAATTATGTTGAGTAGCTTCATTCAAAGAAATGAGTACAGGTCATGAAATTAGACATAATACCAATTATTTTTAAAATGGCTTGCTTAAAACTTTTTATGATTAGAGTAGCCTGTATATCAGATTATAACCTTGTGTCATTCATGTGATATTCTTAAAAGCTTTGGTATATTTTAATTGCCTCAGATGTGTACAAGTATTATGGCTACCCATTTAGAGCTAAGCTATTAATCTACTTTCTAAAGTAGAAATGTTATTCATCAGAACCAAACCTGCTGTGCTGGTAACAAAAAACTCCGGAATTTTCTGAACATTTTATTTTCATTTTACTGAAATTAAATGTCTAGTTTGTAATGATCTAGTGTGAATATAGATTGACCCAAGCCAATCTAGTAAAAGTGAAGCTGAATTTGGGAGAGGCAAACAAACAAAAAAAAAAGCAAAATAGCAACACTCTTCTGATCTTGGTAAGCAAGGCTTTTAAGGTTCGGAAAATTTGGGAAAATTTGCTACTTTGAAGGACTTGTTTCCTGGAAACACTCAAGCTTTAAATGCAATAAAGTTTTCTCATTTTTCACCTACTATGGATATGATTCGCTGTCTGCTTGCTTGATGTACACATTTATGTTGGAGTATATTATTAGTATTACTGCTGTGCCTCACAAGTGCATAAATAGATGGATTGAAACAGAAACACTTCTCAGTCTGTTCACTTCTGCATCGAGAAAGTGGGGAAAATAGTGCAACAGGGATGATTTACTCTTAGACCCCAAATAAAAATGAGTGGAACTGACAGTAAGGTCCATCAGGTTCACTCTTTAACCCATGCTGCAAAGTTTAATGTAAAGAAAAAACATTTGACATGATGCTGTGCTGTCATTTAGGTGTCCTTAGTCTTCAAACTATGTTTCTGATAAAAGCAACATTATCATTAGAGGCCTGTCAGTGATGTGGCTTCCTAATACTGCTTCTCTTCCATTGGCCCTCAGTAGAGACTGCATAATAATATTAACTTCTTTGACTGAGGCAGAGTGTTCATAAAAGCAGGATTAAAAGAAGAAAAAAACAAAAAGAACAGAAACAAAAAAAATGTCTCAGAGTAAAGCCATATTAAGAAAAAAAAAAATTGCCAAGTTTGTCTGCAGGTAACTGCTCTCCTTGAAGAATCAGTGCATATTCCTCACAAAATAAAATTGAATTAAAAGTAGCTGAGTCTTTCAGAAAAGTATTTTGCTCATGTGAAGAAATGAGCAACTATTAGTGTCTGGGAAACTGATTTTCTGTTATTTAAATACAGTTGAAAATACTACTTTTTCTATGCATAGAGTATCACGAGCTGAACTTCATTAATCTTCCTTGATGTTTGATACCAAAATACCCAGGATTCTACAAAGCAGCACATTTAAAACCAGAGACTAAAACAATGGTCCAAGAGTTCATCTGGTAAAAATCAGTGTCATCCTCCCTGCTCAAAACGAAGTATTTAATAAAGTCACTGGCAGCTTCAGAGGATCTCTAATTCTACTACTATACCACAGTCAGGTTGTCATAGAAACAGAAAAAGGTTCAGGATCATTTCATGTTTTATGGAGACATTTTAAAGCTATTTTATATACAGACAAAATGTGACCTCTAAGGTACTTTTCCAATTTTCCAATTAAACAATTAAATAAAAGAAACCTAAATATTTATTTCTCCTTTGTCTCTGAAAGCAAAGTAATAACTAAGGATGAGGGGACACTCTTATCATCTGATGCTATTCTTGAGTACTATTTAAATTTGTCTCTATAATATAAATGACACAATAGAAAGAATGGCTGGTTACATAAAAAATTGATTAGAGGATTTCTGTCAATCTACAGTACAATTTGGTGTTAAGAAGCACAAAAAACCCCCAACAAAACAAGCTAGTAGAGGGCACATAAATATTTTTAGATATAATAAAATGCTGTAGAGACATTCTTCTGAAAATGATTTATACATTACCTTGAATTTATTATGAAAGTCTTGATAAACTCTAAAAAAGATATATTATTCTATAGCTAGATTTTTTTTGTAAATTAGAAGATTGCATGCAAAATATTTCATTAACTCAGGGAAAATATGTGAATGGAAATGAAAAAATGTTGAAGTCTACTTGGATATCTGCGGTTAAAAAGAAAGAACAAATTTTGATGATATATAGTAATGTTTTAACATGGACTACTTGACTACCACTCCTTGAATGATTATAAATCATGATTACAAAACAACAATATTTTATCTAATTCCTTGTAGAAAAAGAAAAGATACAAGTAATGTACATGCACATGAATATTCAGAGACTTAAGTGGTGAAGAATGGAAGAAAAATTTAATGGAAAAAATATTTATTTCACCTCATATAACTATGTGCACCACAGCAAAGAATTAAAAAAGATACTTGTATTGTAAATGAGATAATGTCCATACATGTAAGCATCTGTGTAAGAGACATAGGAAGTATGAGATGCACACCTACATGTGTATTCTTAATAGACAACCAGAGAGTCTCAACCATTATGAACTGACAATGGAATAATACTCTTTTTATCTGCTGAATGTCACTGATTCAATACAAATAAACTTCATAATGCCGGGGAATTATTTACAACAATAAAAAGAGTGATAGAGAATTTTAACCTCAGAGAAGTTAAATCTCATAGGTATCTTAAACCTAATCTTTGAGCAAAAAGTAGTTAGATTATTCTTCAGAATCTTTCTCTTTATTATAAAAAGTCTTACTACTGTAGCAAGGCATTTTTTATAATCCATCTCAGTGGATGTTCACAAGAGCTGAAGGAATGAAATACTATCTAAAGAGGCAATCTCAGATCCAGATGAAGGATTTTATTATTTTTTTTTAAGAAAAATTTCTCTTTTCTCTTATTGCACAAGTAGCTGCAATGGGCAACTTAAAATAATAGTAAAATAGTAAAAGGTTAAATGTGGAAAAAACAAACCCAAATATTCAAAGCTAGAGGTTGTTTAAAGAATGAGAAAATGGCTATATATTGCTTCAAATATTGAAAGTTTCAAAAGCTGGCAGATTAATAGTGCTTAAAAAGGCAATTTTTCTTGTTCCTTTTCATTGTATCTACATTGTCAATGGATCAGAACAACACCATGCAATATTTACAGCATTACTTTACAATGTACTTTTTCTTAAATGATGCGATATCTAATGTGTTGCTTACAAAATGGAAAAAAACCCTATTACATTCTGCCAACTATTTTTTGTGTGTGCAGGCTAAGGACAGAAATTTTCCCTAAAGCATTTTCATATTCTCAGCAAAACATTTAATCTCTGATTCTATTAAATGTATTTCTGCAACATCATTGCAAACTAATTTAAAAATTATCTTGTTTAGTAAGTTTGTATTTACTACAGGAAACAATGTCATCTGTGCATAAGAATGAACTTGTTCTCGGATTTTCTTACAGTTGCTATATCTACTTGAGTTTGAAAAGGCCACTAGCATGTGTCTTTAACATATCTCTTCACTGCTGTAAATATACACTTATATCCTTGTAATTTTCCTAGTTAGAAATGCATTCTATTATTTTATTGAATAAACTGAATATCTGAAAGCCCAAGGATACACAGAAGCTTAAACAGCAGATATAATAGTGGAGAAAGAAATCAAGTGAGGCACTCTCAATTCTGTATATCCAAGTACCCAAAATAAGCTTCTCTTTCAACTTCCATGATTTCGTGACTCTTTTGCAATTTTTCATACATATCACTATGATTCTCTCTATCTTTAGTTTTTCCTTTCTTTATTTTGTTACATTCAGATTTGACAGATGTAAATTTTTACTGGAGCTTTCCAATCACTTCTAGTTAACTGGTCCTACTTACACTGTTCTTCCCTTGCAGATGGAATCTACATTGGATCTTTCTTTTTACCCTTCATTTTTGCATCTTTAATGTGATGTCATTCACTAATGTATCGCAGTATAATAGTAACCTCACTGTGCAGATGCAAAATGAAATAATATATACAACACCAAAGCCAGCTGAAATTAAAAGTTTTGATTTTTTTTTTTTGTTTGTTTCACTTTCTTTTAGAGCCTTTCTTTTTCCTGTAAAACTTGCTTTGACAATGCATTCTGAACTCCCTGGAGGTATGTTTTACATCAAAACCAGAATCCTTAAGATTTATTGAACTGGGTTTACTAGAGCAGTTGTTGTAAACGATAACATTGGATCTTCTCTGCCACTCTGTGCTCCAAGACCTATGTTGAGCTGAAGGGGAAACTGTAGAAATTGTTTGTTGGGGTGAGTGCCGTAAAATGGTGTCCAGGCCAGTCTTACCTGGCAATCCCAGTTAAACAATCACACATTTTCTTCTCCATTCCATTTTCATTTTGGTGGTTGTTTTTTTTTATTATTTTATTTTATTTTTATTTAGTTCTCTACAGCGCTGGCCCCTGTGGTTATTTGTACTGTTGGGCTTTACAGAACCAAACTATCTGCCATAAGCAAGACTGTGTGTCTTTACTCACGCTATCAAAGAAGGCATCTTTTTTCAAACAATAAAAACTCTATTCCAAAAAATACATTGTGACTAATGTATTTGTGCTCTTTGCCAATCTGCTTTCCCAATCCTTGTTTCAAAGGACAACCCCAAATAGCCTGTTTGTAATGACTCCTCTGCCTTTCAATGTTTTGTTAGACTGATTTTACTTCTTATAGAGATAAAAGAATATAGAATCCTTTCAGTATTTTTTGTTCACATGTCAAATCACATCTGTATCATGTTCACGAAGAATATGCAGAATGCTTTCAGGAGCCACTTCTGTTTATATTAATTTGGTCACATATTAAATGTCTTGAAGAGTATCAAAGGAATGCCAATATAGTAAAATGAACCTTTTCTTTTACATTTTTTATTTTCTTGTCTTTGATTGTCATACCTGTAGCAAGAGGTTGCCTGATAGATTGTGGAGATATTTTCTCTGCAAGTATGCAATGATAATAAATGCTGAGACTGGAGTGGAAATCCAATTCTTTTACCTTAAGTATGCAGGATATGTGAAGCATTTCCACATCTAAGAGAACTTCAAAAGCTACACAAACCTCTGTAGATGACAATCTAAGCAAAGGACTTTATGACTAGCACAACAGCATACTATTCTATTTTAGGGAGGGAGAATAATTTCCAATCTTTCATATGGACTGTGCCTGAATAGAAAGGTACAGACAGATAATAGAGGAAGAAAAAGTGCAGGAATAAAAGAAGGCAGAAAGGCAAATTCTTCATAAATTTCACACTTTGCATAATAAACAGGCCTAAAGCTCTGAAATTCCAGCTGTCCTACAGGACAGGTTATTAAAGTATCAGCAGTTGTTTCCCTTTTTATTCTACCTCATTATATCTCACAAAAGAGTTATAACTGCAAACAAGCATGAAATAAAAACTTTGTACTCTGTATTACCATATTGCTTGCCAGTTCTTCAAAGGACCAAAGAAAATCAGGAGTTTCAATGTTATCCTAATAAATATGCTTATGTCCCTCCAATTTCAAGGTACTCAGTGATATGAATGATGCACCTAGAGTATCTTTTTTTTCAGGAACAGCTAATGATACCAAGATGTTTTCCCCTAAATGCCCATTGCAATATTTTTAAAAAGTTATATGTATAAAATAAAGTTTATTTTAACATCTCAAGGTGCCCAAATATAAAAAAACCCAAACCCTATTTTTTTTCATGTTGTAAGTGGTTTTCATTGAAATTTGGGGACTGATATATGAGGGGAATGTAACATAACTTTTTCTAAGGGAGCATGACAGAATATAACTAAAGCATTTAGGGTATTGCTATGATTTAAACCTATTATAGATTGCTAAACTTGGTAACTGTGAATAAGCTTATTGTTAAAAACAGTACTGCTTGGCATTTTTTGTTTTATTCTATCACAATGACACCAGTGTTTGCTTTCTTTTTTTAACAAAGATGTGTTAAATATACCCAAATAAGGCAGTATTTTAGTAACTGTTTGAGTTCCATAGGTAACACCAGTTTTTAATCTAATGAATTTCACAATTTTACAAAAACAAGAAACGTAGTACTGCTTGTTTACTATTGGAGTTGTTAATATCTGAACGACTGAATGGCCCGATTTCTCCTCAAAATAGAAATCCTTCATGTCATTTATTCTTTGACACTTCAGACTGCCATTACATTTTTTTTATATTCATTACATTTTAGGCAACAAATATTTCATTAATATATTCCATTACAGACATGACAAAAGTGGTTTTGTTCTTTTGTGTTAATCAAACCAAGAACATGAAGTTTGTTGATTAAAATGCGTAACAGAAAGTAATGCTGAAAGAGCAAAAATGCTTACGAACTTTGATATAACATATTCTACTGGAATTCAGCTTCCTTTTACAGAGAAGTACAGATATAAGGTGTAATTATGTAAGGTTTAAGACAAGCCAGTAATACACCATTATACTATTCCTATTATAGTTCAGTGTTTCATACAGCATGCATTAAATAAAACCTGAAGAACTCAGGAAGCGATGTTTCTAAATCAGGCCAGGGACTAATTCAGAATCACATTGCTATCAAAGACAGAACTCAGATAAAACAAAATAAGAATGTATCATCCTTTAAAAAAAGGAAGGAGAATTACTGAAAGTCCTTCACACAGGAACAAATTAGAGCAGGAGCCATAGTACATGCAAAAACACTTGGCCAGATCTACTAAAGACTCAGGCTGGAAAGCCTAAGAAATTCTTGCCAACACCAGAAAGCTTTTTTCTTCAAAAAACCCAAACAAACCGAACAAGCAATAATCTGTGTACAGTTTATTGGTTCAGACTGCATATACTGCAATGATACCTTTCAAAGTAGCTGTTATATCATACACTGGCACTAACCACTGGAAATTTAAGATATATTTAACTCAGGGAAGAGTAAAGTACTCCTACAATAAAATATTGACAATAAAACATGCTATAATTGAAACGTATTTTTAGCAAACATTAAGAACACTGAAAATTTTGCTAACGATGTGAATTGATTTCCTTTTCTAATGAACTCTTCACTTCTTCTTACAGGATCTGATTACCATTTTAATCACCCCATTGACTGCTCCATGTTGCACATACACAGGATAATTTCTTGCCTTACATTTTGCATCAAGGAGTCATGCTCATTCTCATGGTATGTTGATGTCTGTTCTTTACTAGAATGCTCTTATTCAACTTGTAACACTGGCAGTCTTTTTCAGCCTTCTCTTACCCTTGCCTCCAGTCTCTGTGCTGTTCTAAAGAGTCTGTGCAGTGACAGAAGCCCTGCAACATCTGAATTGCCCCATTCTGTTTTCTTGTTAACTCCACAGATTTTTTGCCTCCAGAGGACCTCAGGAAGGTAAGTCTCAGTTGCTGCTTTTCAAAGAAGGATATTATTCCTGTGACAGATTCCTAAATGGTCTCAGAATACCTGCTTTCCAAGTGAGTTGGCCCTTAAACTGGATCTTGGCCCTTGAACTGTGTGATTCTATTCAAATCTATGACACAATGCCGTACAGACACAGAAGTAATGCATCTGAAATTCTGGGAAGGAGAGAAATGCCTTTATGTTAATACACATACTAATGCATAAATGCAGAATTGGTATTACAACATCCAGATACACTCAAAACTTAGAATTGGACCTGCTAATTTTCCATTTAGCCTGACTGAGCTATTGTTTTTAGCTGCTTTTCCACCTTTACAGTCAGAACTGCTGTTCTGCCATGAAAGTAACATTTGTTATTAACTGCTGTATCCTATACACCTCATTTTAAGAAAAAGAAGCAGTTTATCGAAGCAAACAAAGCTACCAGAGTTATCTATGCATCTACTGCAGATTCAGAAGATAAAGGAGTTCTTTGGCAGCTGTGATTTCTAATATGCATGCTGATGCTTTAATCCTAATTATTAACTATAATCTTCCATGTGAGATAGTGACTATATCTTCCATCGATATGTCTAGACATGAAGATATTTGAGTGTCTAACTCTAATTGTGATGGATAAGAGGACTAAGTAACTTAATGATTTTGAAATCTCAGTCTCAGCATATAGCAAACCAGTCCACAGTGAGCCTTAAGTCAGCTTTTGCAACACCTCTTGGAAGAATGGGCGTATGAAAAACTATGCTTGGAATAAGGCTTGATAAGGTTTTAGAACCCTGAATATTTTCATTTTCATGAGGTTTAAGGGGAAAACACTACAGGAGGAAGTGAAGAATGTTATACCTGACACTGGAATACAGAGGGAATTTGACTTGACTGACTGTTATTAGAACTTGTTATTTGGAAAGCATATTGGGGTTAGTGAACCTATTTACGAAAGGTATCATGGGATCACAGTTGATACAGACCTTTTGAATTGATATAGACTAGCTGATCCAAAAGACAGCATAAACAGGGTCTCAGAGCTCCCTAAAATTGCACTGAGATAGTAGATGAATACCTCAGGGTATTCATATAATTTGCAATTTCTGCAACATTTATCATTCAAATATTGACACGTCTTAATCACGGTTGTATTTACAATCATGATGGTATGATGAAGAGTTGGTCAAGATACTGAAATTAGCTCAACAGTATCAAAGTGGTAGAAATGCACATAGATGAATACAAGTATATATGTCAAAGACAGCAGATGCAACTAGTCGCAGGTGTTCCACATATGCTAAAAATCCCTTCTAAGGGGTCTAATATACTTTATCAGCATGACTTACTTCCCTGCAAGAATAAAAGCAGTAAGTACTCAGTCCCTCATTTTTTCTTGTTCTGTTTTTGGCCTGTAACTTTCAACAGTGGTAACATCCTGCTTTACACACATACAGTGACCAAAATATCATTCTTTATTTTGCAATGCTGTTCTCCATGTAATTCTCCTGAGAATTTCTCCCTAAACTTGCTGTCTGTATCAATCAACATTTGATTCATAACCTAACTTTCAATAATTCTCTGTTTTGACAAGCTGTACATGTTTTCTGATATTAGTTATAAACTCAAGAAACAGTAAATTCCATGTCCCACAATATAGGTAATTAGTTTGTAAAATGTATATAAATACAGATGAGAAAAGTCTCTGACTGCTAAAAAGCTACACATACACCACAGAACAAATCTACAGGAAGGAAAAGAAAGAAAGTGAAATAAGATAAAATAAGGAATCTTTTCAATGTTTAGTAACAGGGGAAGAAAAATACAAAATGTTCTTAAAATGATACGATATCCAACACTAAGTACTTTCTCTTCAGCAAACCTTCCCTTGTTTTTAGCATTCCCCACAAAGTCAAAAATTCTTGCATGACGTTTTTAGGGGAAATTTTTACCTCTACATTCAATGATGGAATTATTTATAAAATTTCCCTTTAAGTGTGCACTTAATTTGTTTCTTATATAAAAGCCTGCAACAGTTATCATTTAACATATTAAATTAATCAAGCCTTGTGGGGTGATTTTCCAAGAAAATTATTTCCCATTATAATTGAAGGAATAATTAATATTTTTTTATGTCACATCATTGATTTCTATAGAAGTCAGTCAAAATGCCACCATATGAATTTTTACACCAAGAGCTACATTGATTCCCTACTTGGTTAGCAGTTGCTGATTAAGTCTTTTATGCAACTATATTGTCATGCTTCCAGCTGTACTTTTGCTTCTGTCACAAAATCCTCAAATTATTTCTTTTTGTCTTTGAAAAAAAGAAAGCTTTCATGTTGCTTACATGCAGGCTGAACTACAATCAAACCCACATGGGAGCTAAAATGAGCTTCTGTTTCCTAGAAACTTCCCCCCATCTTTTGGGTCCTAAGTATCCCTTCAGGTAAAAGAACTTACAGAAGATGTAGGGAACTTTCCTGAGTTCATTGCTTTGAGAGTTTTAGCATGCCTCAGGACATGCAGAGGTTTCCCAGGACACAAGCATTCTGATGGCATCCGTAGCTGGCAGTGTGCATTATTTCTTTTGTAAAGCTCCTTGAATTTCAATCTGATGCCTTTTCATCCTGTTTCTCCACTTTAAATGTGTAAGACAAAGGAACAACCACGTTTCTTTAATAAAAGAAATAACTCCTCTCTCTGAAAGGCTTGAAGTGTGTTCATCCTTGTCCATCAGGAAAGGAAGAAAAGGGAATGCTTTTAGCAAATTCATGCACAATCTCTCACCTTTCATATAAGCTATTAATTTCATTTTATTTTTTATATGCATATTTTACCTTTATGGATTATGCAAGATTTTTTCCCCTTCCACAATTGTTAAAGAGCCTTCCCAATTAATGAAGGCTACATGAAAAATTTATTTATTCTTTGACATCTTTGCATCACAGAGAAGCCTGTGTGCTAATCTCTATGTGATAAGAAAAAAAAAAGTATTTCCAGCTATGCTTCTTGTGTGGTTTACAGAAAAAATGGCAAATCCTACTTTTCTCAAAGAGTTTTTGAAATATTGATCCTGTATATAATAATATATGACTACATTTCACATTTAGCCATTCTTAGCCCCAGGTACTTGATTGCTGGTTTAAGAAGAGTAAAAGCTGTTTCAAATTCCCAAGCCACAGAGCAGCTGTTAGAAAATTATTTTTTCCCAACTAAACCTACACTGGAGTAGAAATAATTCTATCCAAATTCTGTGCACTACATAACACATTTGCACATTTAATTTATAAAGAAGGTTAATTACATTGCTCTGCTAGCACGACCTGCTTCCATGCTGCAGCCAGAAAGCATTAATGATTTTAAAGAATGCGTCAAGGGAGTGGATTTTTTTCCTCTAGGATTGCTTCTAAGTCTTCTGTGCTTAGCCAAGCAATAAGAGATGTACACATATCTTCTGTGATTATATTCAGAATCTTAAAAAGTTTGAACCTGAAGGAATGACAAACAAAGCTCAATAATAAATGAATTTTTGATGCCAGAATCAAAACACGAAAACAACAACAACATTTCTACATTTAACTTTAAATTAAACATATTTCTAGAAAACCCTAACTATGCATCCTGTATCTTTTATCATTTACAGCTAATAAGTTCATGCATTATTCAGGCCAATTATGCCATAGTTATTATAATTTGAAACAGTAAGATAGATGATTCTTGTTGAGAATATTGGAGAGAAAGTGATGCAAGGATGTTCACTATTTATAAGCACATTCATAATGGATATCCAGCTTGACTACATTGTTACTGTTAGTAAATTATGATCATTTGCTGTGTACTGTAATCATGTGATGAATATATGAGATAGACAATAATAATTACAGCTGGCATTAGTGGGACTACTGGATAATTAGGTAATGATTGCCTCAGATCTCTTAAGCAGAGGGCAAGATGCAAGCAGTAGATTTTCTTCCTTTAATACGAGGACACTAATTGCCCCAGAATTCATATAAGATGCGTGGATGAATTTCAGAAATAATACAGAATTTTCACACACAGCAAGTGGAAAGAACTGGGGGGTGAATAGTCCTTAGTCACACTGATGGTTACTTTTTTAGCACGCCTGCATCACACCTCTGATAGATTCCTCACTGTCAAAGATTCTTCCTGAATTGGATAAATGATGACAAAAGAACAATTTTAATACACAAGCGCTTCAACACTTACTTTCTCTTAATTTGACATGAAAAGGAAAAGATTAAAATTGTTACAAAATTTCCTGATTATATCTACAGAGTTATGCAGAAAGAGGATACAAAATACTTTATCACTCTCGTGCCCCATGCATAATAACAGTGAGCATAAGGAGTGGTTCAGACTGTTAACATCGGGAGCATAAAGACTTCACAGCCATAGGCTTGCTCATCTCTGTGTGAATCAGCAAATGGACCCATATTTGGTGGGAAAATACATTACATAGCTTGCTCAGGTTTGAGAGACATAAGTAGCCTGTCTGACTAAGGTCTTTTCAAGATCAAGACTTTAATAAGATTCCAGAATTATAAGGATTAACACCATAGATTAAGGGTGATGCACTTGGCATTACAGGGTTTTTGAAAAAACCACCTAAACCGCTTACATATGGTAATCAAGTAAGCAAGCTTGTTCATGAAAGTTCCCATTTATGAAACACTTAAGATTTATAAAAAAATAATACATGAAAAATCCCTCAATTCGGGTCTTTCCAACTGAAGTAATTATTTACTGATATGTAGCTATTTATCATATCTAACACTATGGCTCACTAATGCTAATAGCATACTGTGCTTTAGAAACGTAGCAACAGAAGAGAGAACTGAAATGCCTGATCAAATTGGATGAGCTTTATACTGCATTCTGTCATGCAGTTATTTATTTGAAATTGAGAAGTGGTGTCTGATAGAAAGCAGCAGGATGTCCGAAACAGAAAAAATAAACAGTTCAAGAAAATGTTTAAAATAATCTCCAACAAGCATAAGGAGAGTCCACATAAACAAAACAGAAAAGTGGTTTATGCATGCTTTTCACCCATGCACATGATTAAAATTATTCAAAGCAATGGTAAACCAGCCCATAGGAACATTTAAGTTGATCATTTAAAAGGCTCTTACCAAGAAAACCAAAAAGACCCAAGGATTTTTTCATATATATAATTTGTTTGCTGTTTCACTTGTACTGTGTTGACTAGCTCACTGGTTTATTTTTCTTTTAAAGCATATTTTATTTTTCACTGTGACTAAAATGTCATTATGTGAAACACCCCTTTCCAGACAAGCTGCAAGCTCCCTCCTTAAACCAACTCCTCTCAAAGCCCAGTGAAATGTCATACACATATTAGAAATATGTTTTTAAACCATTCCTTGATAAAGTTCACATTTCCTTCTGAGAGGTGTATGAACAAAGGACAAGCAATAGAAAAGTGGATGTAAACACTTAATACTCCTTTACCTGTCAAAAACTTATGTATTTTTCTTGTAGACCATTCCTGACACTGATTCCTTACTTATTATATTGAAAGGTCTTTTATTTCCAATGTACAAGGTACTCAATTGTCTAAAGACTAGACTCTAAATTATTTTAAACCCTTATGTCTAGGGAAATTAAGATTACACTGAAACATAGATTTCTGTGCTCCTAAAAGTTTGAATATTTATACTGCTATTAGTTTGGAAATATGCTGGGTCCCCTTCCTAATTAAATGGCCATTCTGACCGTTTTACAGCTGTTCATAGAGGGTTCACATCATCTGTACACCACTTCACCAACATAAGAGGAGTGCTATACTGTACAGAGATTTGAATTTGAAAGAAGATTTAAGAAGTATACCTAAATAATTTCTGACATCTCAACCTGCACACACTTTTGATGTAAACAAAATCAGACCACTTTTAAAATAAGAATTCTACTAACATGTTTGAAAATACTGGCTGAAAATGACATTGACAATGAATTATTACTAAATTACAATGAATCATCTAAGGAATAGAGTCTTCCCTGCCACTACACCCTTGCATACATTTAATACTTAAAAAGTAAATATATGCTTTAGAGCAACTACCTGTGTCTAGTCCTCTGGTAGACCGTAAACAGTCAAATTAGAAAAACATGAAAGATTCCAGAACTCCTATTTTAATGATTTTTTTTTAGAAGGATTTAGGAATATTTTAAGGGAATAAAAAGGTTAAAATTATAAAGGTAGCCATTTAACATTTTTACCTCACCAATATCAACTTCTTTTTTGAAACACTAAAAGGTCATTCTTTGAATCTTTTTATGTCTTTGTCCTCATCTCTAAAAACCTAAGCTAAATTAGATCTTTGCTATGCATTGAGGATTCAGTGAAACTACACTGACTAGATTTTGAAAAATCATTCCTTTTTGTACCACTATCATAAGCTGCAGATAACAATGTTCAAAAAGTAGGTTTACCTAGCCTAAACACTTACTACTTTGTTCCTATGCAACGCTCATGAGCTGTGAGGCAGCCTGGGAGCCCACTTCTTTTCCTGGCTCTTGGTCACCACTGTGGTACTGCAACAAATGCTGCCTGATGCTGTCTGATGGCACCATTACACTGAAGCATGGTTAGCCTCAGGCCTGCCCCAGCTGCTGGGTAATTTCTGGTGCAGATCAGCACAGAAGACACACACACAGACAACTGCTGCTTTCTCACAGCAGTCACCTCACCAGCTCACACAGACAGGATCAAATGAACTAAAGTCATCAGGATTTGAAGCTAGATGAGATGAACATTTGGCTTTTCCCCTCTGAGTTGATCAGGAGCATCTGTCACAGCCACTAGTAACTCCAGTGTCTAAGTCAAAAGATGATCATCTCCTCATGTCCTCAACTCCAGACTGACAGAGTATCTGCAATCTGTGTTTAACCAGTTGTTTAATCATTTGCATTAAACAGATGTAAAGTACTATTTATGTGCAGATGTAAAGTACTATTTATTTGCACCATAAGCTTTCATTTAAGATGCAGGACAACAGTGAATCAAGACCAACAAGTTCTACTAGATAGAGTAAGAGGGTATTATGCTTTGAAATCAATATCTCTTGCCTATTCTTTTCATCAAACAAAAAAAAAACCAATGAGGTTTCAAGCTTTCCTGTGTTTTACTTTTATTTCCCAACATTTGTATGGCTTTTGAATAGATATTACTATTGGATATATGCAAAAATTTAAAATGTTCTTTGAACAAACAGTTTTAATGCTTCTATTTATGGAAACTAGATAATGGATACAGAATGTTCAATTAATGTTATACTTGTTTCCCTAATTAAATATCTCTAATTGCATGTGAAAGTTTGAACTATGCATTACTGTAGATGTTAGTATCAGGAAATGTTGAACTTCTCACTAATCAAAACATACATGAGTGATTATGAACCAGAATTCTCATTAATTTCAAGAGAAACTTAAATTTACTCTTTGGCAAATACCTTGCATGCTAAAATGTATAAATAACTTTCCTTATCTTGGTAAACACAACTGGAGATGCAGATGACTGCATTTGCAGCACTTAGAATTACATCGTTGAAGTGTTATGCATGGTTTGTTAAGTTAATTGATTTTACGCATTCCAACTGATGTATGTGTATTTATCAAATTCATAGAATGCAAATACTGCCCAGCACTTTCACACACAGTGCTTGGAATTTGCACAGAATTTCCGATTTGAAGAGAAAGTTGAGGATCATTGATTACACTTCAGAGAAGGAAAATATATTTCCAGTTACACATGTTAATCCTTGATCATACCTTGTTCAAAAAGCAAACTGCAATTATATGTCAGTGGCCTGGAAATTCATAATTTGGTTGCTTAAAATTAGTTATGCATTCAGTCTCTCTCAAATGTTACCACATAAAACTGGGCATAAAAAATAAATAAATACATCCACAAACTGCTGTTCTTTTAGTCATCTTTAATTCTCCTGTTAGAAGAGCAACAAGTGACATTTCCTACTCCCTTACAAATTTCTTCACACACGGAGATGGAAAGCCTTAAATAATATTTGCTGGTGGATTACTGTGCCTCACTTTGCATTGAAGTAGATGGGTAGTCCTCACATAATTTTTTTCTGCTAATTCTGGCATAGGATCAGCAATTTTGAGCAAAGAAACTTTCAAACAGGTGGAGATCATTAGTATTGTGAACTGCTATTTCTAAAAGTATCTTTGTCTTTCCCTAAGACATTGTGAGCCCATACCTCCTATGTTACCCTCAGCAAACACATTTTCAAATACAGTGGTTTATGTGGTAGAGAGATTAGTGGATCTAGAAGATCTAGTAAGGGGAAAAAATAATTCCACCCTACATTCACACACACCTACTGATAAGGATGTAGAATCAATAGAAATTTAATTTACTAGTGAAGAAACAGGAATAACCAATATACAGTAACAGGCATCCTGCCATAGGGTAAAGACAAGTAGAAAAGACACTACTTACACAATACAACAGAATACATATAGATTCAACTAAGAGGTTTCTTCAAATATTTTATATAATTAACAATTATTCATTATTAATCAGAAAGAATGTTTCTGTCTTGTGTATTACGATAAATCTTTTATTTTATTAAGCAATATTTTATTTCTACTATGAGGCTCAACGGAAGTGTCTCCTGCTACCTTATTCACGGTCTGTTTAGTTGAAAATCTGTGACACAGACTGGAAATCAGGGATCTGTTTCTTATTTATATTTCTAGATGAGAGATGCTCTTCTCAGAAGAGCATTTTATTTCTATTTTGCTTCGTCTTTTATTTCTGAAAGGCTCCTAGAAAAAGGTTGCTTGCTTCAGCTTTAAAGCTATTTAGCATATGACAGCAGCTTAAGTTTGCCAAGGGTGATTTCTTCAGCTAAAGTGCAAGAAAGGTAGGACAAAAAAAAGGAAGTTTGTGATTTATTAATTGTGAGAATGATTTGCAAAACTGATTTCTGTTCACAGAGTTATAGATACCAACCTTCCTTCAGGTTGGACCTGTAAAAAGCAGGAAGTTAAGCGAGATACCCCCTATATATTTTTAAGTTTCTTTTCCAATACAAATAGCCCATCCATAATTCTTCAGGTGAATTACTCTTGGCCACTTTAGGTACATGAGGGATTAAGTAAAATAAAGCTATTTCCTCCTTGTTCTGAAAGCAAGAAAAATAAAGCTTTGGGTATTTGAGAGGGAGGAACATGAGGAAGCTAAGAATCATGTGCATTTGATCTTTTTGTCATTTCATTTCTTGAAGTGGAAGACAGAAAAATAAAAGGATGCTATTCTCTAGATGGCTAAACTCAAACACAAGCCAAGTCTCACGTGATTTATGTGGAGAAATAT
Source organism: Scolopax mira (assembly GCA_004320125.1). Lineage (NCBI taxonomy): Eukaryota > Metazoa > Chordata > Aves > Charadriiformes > Scolopacidae > Scolopax > Scolopax mira. The sequence continues at coordinate 40,755 of BJBW01005590.1, forward strand.
GTTCAGGGTGAGATCTCTCAACATGTTCCCACATTGCAAGAATTTCTTAATTTATATAGACAGTGCAGAGTAAACAGATAGAAGCCCTTGGCTTTTTTGTGCAACAGATACCCAGTACTGCCATATCAAAATGGAACAGAATTTATACACAGTTTGAAGTAAAGTTATGTTACACAAAAGCAACATGGCATTATGCATTTTCCATATAATTAGTATACACTTAATATTCCTGGTATTTTGATGTGGGAAATGGGACAGTACTGAGTGACAAAAAAATCAGATACTGATGACAGTCTTGCTTCAAATACTGTTGAAAGTAGGGCTTATTTCTACAGTCCAATTCTTATCATCTTGAGCTGGCACTGTCCCAGGAGACAAGCAAGGTTTTTAATTTGTGTATTTTGGCAGCTCTGATGGGTGGAATAATGCCATTAGACTTCTGTTTTGGAAAAAAATATAATAATTCTAAAGCCCTTCTAAGGTCTGTAAATATAAAATATTCTTATATTAAGAATATGAAATGGAAAACAGACAGATAAACATCCTATAATTCTAAGCTATTGAGTAAATACTACCCACCTCTCCTTTGTGCCAGCTCTGAAGAAATCATCACACAGAACGAGGGATGTAGTTTCTTTTGTCATCACTCTTTTTCTATGCACTCCTCCTAGGGGCTGCTATAGGCAAAGTCTGAATGGACCTAAGCATTTCTAATATTAGATCCCTGCTTTGAAATGTCATAATTTTTTTTTAATTTGATTTTTCAGAAAAGCTATCTTCCTGTCCTTTTATCAGAAATAAATTATTCACTTAGAAAAGATTATTTTATATCATTATGACAACAAATACTTTCTATTATGAATTACTAATATTTATTCGAACCCTGTCACATTCCTAATTTCAAGAGAGTACTAAGAGTGACAAACTAATGAGAACTGTCACAGGTCACAGTAATTAGAAACATTTTTCAAAGTGCTGTGTAAGGCAATAGCAGCTAGAATATAATTCATAATTCATTAAAACTTAAAACATTCAAGGGAATATAAAAATGCTATATATGCAACTATGCCTGAAATGATGTATGCAAGAAGAGATATAAATTTGTTCTAGTTGTATGATAATTTCCCTTTTATTCAAATGACCTAATTTTTTGTCTTTCTTTCTTATGATGTGATTACTTTCATAGCACAAATTTCAAAGCTGTGATCAATTTGAATGAAAAATGATCATGACTGGATGTTCCAATTCAATGTTTCTACAAGATAATAAAAGGAAAGTAACACGGGTTTAGCACATTATATGAGCATTAAGACTCTGAATAGCTGTAAAATGTGGGGGTTTTGTTGAGAAATAACATCCTGCCTCATTTTCATGCCTGAAATACAGTTAATTAAATATCATTATTAATTTTAAATAATTTAATGTCTAAAAACTCTTAAGTACGCTCTAAACAGCTGATCTAGTAACATTCCAAATAAGTAGCTATTATTTCACATCAAAACAGCTTTTTGATTACCTGGAATTGGTAGTTTTCCTTCTTTGTTTTGCTTAATTTGCAAAGTTATTTGTATTTTTTATTAAAATAATTAAAATTCATTCATTTTTTAAAGGGATGAAAGAAAGAAAAATACACGATCCGAGAACTAAGTTGCTACTGGTAATAGAGCATGAACTGCAAAATCTTTTTGATCCCCAGCGAAAGGATACATAAACAAGTAGAAAAAGAATTACGGAAAACACTGAAATCTTTTGCCATGGTCTGTCCTACAAATACAATGCAATTTGAAATTTGTTTGCCTATAACTGTCTTAACTCAATTCTGTTAATGTTTTGCATTTATTGACAGTGTTTCTATATTACCAAAATCGACACTGAGGTTACTTTGTTATGAGAAAAAAATGAAAATTGTGCTGGAGTTAACCTCTTTTTTTAGTTACCTTTATCATCTCCTTCTTCAAAACAGATGAAGGCAGGCAATAATTATCTTGGGGACATATTACCATATCAATATTTTCTTTCAGTTTTTAATAAGTTGGCCTACACATTAGGCCTACAAGTCTTATAACATTTTTCATGTTGAAAAATAATCCTTATTATTGCCTGATTCATGCTATATTTTGATAAACCAATCTTGGAGTCTATTACAAGCATGGTTGCCAGGAAAACATTACAAGTAAGAGACATCATTTACTTTAGAATTAGGATGTGTCTAAGATACTTGGCTGCTTGGTTAATTTATCAATTAGGCTTAAGCATAAGTAACCAGACAGTCGGACCCATTAGTGAAAAACTTCACTCCTTGTTAAAAAATCTCTTGAATAAATTCCTGTGATAGCAAGATTACTTTTTTTCTCTTATCAGACATACTGCACAATGTTGTAGACTGTGTCACTGTTCTATTGGTGAGACATGCAGAACATTTACAGTAATGAAAGTCCCAAGTGTGCAGTTAGAGGTTTCTAAGTTGTGACGGTCAAAAGTCACAAGTCATCTTCCCCAGAGTTTTCCAAAACTGCAAATATTTTTATCATGGGACTGGTTTTAAATTAGCACAGGTAAGATTTCTTTCTCATTTATCTTTAGGCCTCAGATTATATTACTAAGCTTTTCTGAACAACCATGAAAAGTTAAACTATATACTTATGTGTTGCTGTGAGAAGCTTTAAGTGAGTAAATAAGACCTGCTAAAGCTACACATCGAATTCTCTCACCACCTGGCTGGAGATGGCTTGTATGTTAAAGATCACGCAGTTACTACATCTGAATTTAAAAGGAACCTTCCCCAGGCCAAATAGTCTTAGCTGCAGATTTTATTTTGTTTTTCAATGTACCAGGATTTGACTACCGACATTTTCTGACCAACAAATTTATTGTCATTGTGGAGGCTCTGTACATTTATGAAAGTCTGGTTTCTCTCCTCTTTACCTTAAGCAGACATTGTAATTTTTTAGGGATGAAATATTTTACCTAACTGAAGATTTTAGGGGTATTATGGAGATCTGGAGATCTCAATGGCAAGCAGAATGGAGTTACACCAAATGGTGCTCTTCAGAATACCTCTAAGCACAATAAAAATAGTACTGTCTTCCATGCTGTGTATTGTCTATTACTTACAAAGGCTGTCTTGACAAATCTTGTTTCCAGAGGGACATAACTCATACTAATAGAGTTTTCATTCACTGGGCACCAAAGTTGAAATCTCAGTACACAGAAGCATTAAGCTACAAGAAAAGGAATCATTATTTAATTTGTAGGGTGAATTATATTTCTGCTGTTTCCATTCCTGAGTTACTGATAGCCAATAAAGGAGTTTAAACTTGAAAAAGCAATCTGCTCCCTATGCTGAACGACAGAAATAAATACCTTCACAAGGAATGTGCTCACTACATTTTCTTTTTCTCTTGAGTCTTGCCTGAACCACATGAATCTCCTCCAAATTCTGCCTTTCTATTTAAGTATCTCTAAGTGGAGAAACATTGATTTACCTACTTTACTACAGTAAAGAGTAGTGTACTTTGGAGGGAGAGGTTTCTCCCACATGGGAAATTAACCTCTTGTTTTGTCAGATAATCAGTGGGCCATATAAATCATTGGTGGTCAGCAGACATTTAGCTGGCAACAGTTCCAAGGGCAGTGCCAGATGTTCAGCTGTGAGCATATTATACTGTTTGGATAAGCCACTGATCCTCAACCAGGAAGCAGGAACAATCACACATTTTCAGCCTGTTGCACTGAAACTCTGCAAAGTTTTCATGTGCCTTATTGCAACTTTTTCTACATTGGATTATATAAGCATTTCTTGGCTACACGACATTATAAGGCTCACAGGTTAAGTGAGGATATCACCAGAAGAAAGTTAGACAAATATTTTTAAATTATTTTTGTCCAGATTTCAAGGTTTTTCAGTTATTTTTCACATTGTGTAATTACTAGGAATAGCAATAGAAATAAAATTTGCTGCTGAGTCATAATAGGCATCCATTTTCTTAAGGAACTTCAATAAATTTGGAGAGGCAAAACCCCAGGTTTTTCCTGAATTTCAGACTATATGCTTTCAAGGCATCTTTCTTACCAAATATGCATAGGAAAAATGTTTATAGCAGGCATGAAAGATGTGTGGATTTCACTTCAGCATATCACTATGCTTTAGTGTGTTATTAAATGTAGAAATGCTTTTAGGCATTTTCCTGAAGTAGACTCTACAGCTATTGGCACTATGTATGAATTTGATAGCAAAGTGAGGAACAAAATACAGAAGTCATAACATGTAAACTTCACAATTAAGTTTTCAGAGCATGTAGGAATTAATAGTTCTACTTCATATTTTATTATTCACATTTATCTAAAATACCTTATAATTCTTGTTTAACAATTTAATCAATTCTCACTGTTCCAAAGTGCTGAATATCTTTACAATAATCTTGGGAATAATGCATCCTTGCTTATAGATATGATCACAAAAATTAATTGTAATGTATATTCATATTCAAAAATGATTACTGGAATTATCAAAGTAATAATAGAGGTATTTGTTAGATGTGGGCTAAGAAACACTGCACGCTTTTCCATCCGAATATAACAATTTGCCATTGAGGGGGTAAAATGGCTGAATCTAAAACAGTTCTAGTTCTCTCTTGTGGAAGTGCATTAGTTTCACCAAGTAACAGACCAGCTTCCAGGTTCAGAACCTACTCAGATGACAGATGTTACTTTTCAGTTGCTCGTTAGAACTTCCATTCCCAAGCCAGAAATAAGTATTATTAAAAAGAATGAAAATAATTTTAAAATAAAACGTCTGACTTCTCAGTGCATATTGATCAGGATTCATTATTTTAAGGAACTGTATATTTGTTACAGGAATTGCATGGTACTTGATGCTGCAATAGACTTTGAATTTTCTTAGGTTTGCATACAAGTTTGTCACTCTATTTACCGCAGTCAGAATTTTTATCAACCAACATTTTATAATTTTGTAATCTTAAATCTATAGAACTTATTGCTTCAGTTCAAATGCTGTCCTTCATTAGCTTAAGAATATAATCAAAATCACCATTATTTATTGCCACTAAAGCATTCAAAAAATTGAACATGATTTTGAAAAAAATGAGTGTAATGAAAAATCATGTTACTTCTTGAAAGGCAGAAACTTTATCAGCATTGATTTCACTGACTTATCTCAATGATCACATATTATTCAGTAAACTTGATAGCTTTAGCTATCTGCAACCACTCAGCAGTGTGTTGATAAATATGTGGGTTTGTATGATAAGTATGGTTTTTTCAGTGTTTTACTGCAATCATTAATTGCTTACCTGTGACTAATTATAAGTATTTCCCAGTGGAGAAAAGTATCTCTTCTAAAGCACAGTAATTCTGCCTCTTAAAGACCACAGCAAGAACAAGAAACACTTATATTAGTGAATTCTTTTGACCCTCTCATTAGCATCATTGATACTTGATGCATGGTATCATATTCTCAAGAATATTTTTCTCAGTACGATTTCCTTATCATTTTCCAGAATGAGTTGTAGGATGGATTTTACTTAGGCCAGTAATTTCACAAAGCAGTTTTATCTGAAAATTTTGTTTTGACTGAAAGAAAAAACAGTAAGAACGATAGTGGTTTGATTAAGAAGAAAGCTGAATCATAGGTATTTTATTTCTATATTTGTGGCTCTTAACATTGTTCATAATTTCCTTTTCTTCCAATCACTATTCTCTGTCATCTCTGACAATTTACTGAAACAGATTCTCTTTCTATAACTATACATTAGATAAGTCATACTCGCATTCCAACTGTCTGGAGGCATGGTTGAAATCCAGAGGTGCGAGTTCTCAATTACTTCAATCTTTACTTTTGCTTTAAATTTAGCCTTTAATTATAGAATTATTTAAAATAAATTTATTCCGGACCAATAAGTCTTTAATATGAATTGATTTCACTATCAAATATAAATATAAATTTTTTTGTAAATTAATCTTTTTGCTGTTTTTTTGCTGTGAAAGTAACTAAAGATGCAATGTATTTTAATAAATATTTAGTGAAACATTTAGTTTTCTCTAACACTGATACAAAGACATTGAAAGGAAAACTTCCTAATCAGGAACTCTAACACCATGAATATTATTTAAATATTTTGAAGAGGAGAATCTGTTTAAAATGAAGTTCCATACAGAGTGGAATAAACCCATTACATATAGTTTTATTTGAATGACTGCACTCTGCAGAATTGGCAGGAAGTCCCAAGACGGACAGAAAGAACTATTCCCAGTTATTTTCTAACGTCCTCTCCATCAAGATTTGAAAGATAGATGAAATAATAAATTTCACAGTATACAGTTGAGAACTCTCAAATTCTTTCATTCACCTATTTTTCCCTTCTAATAAGCTGCAGAAAAATTTATTCATATTCACTAGAGTCTTGGTTTGATGAAAAAATGTTTATTTTTATTCCTCCTTCAGCCGCGTTTTCCTTATAAATGCTGACCTCAAAACTAGCCTCATGGGGATACACACACTCTCACCAATAAAGATTATGAAAGTCCCCAGTGGAAGCCTAACCTGAGACAGCAGGTAGGCCATACAAAATGACAGAATATATTAGCAAGTAAGGAATATATTAATATGGTCCATCTATCTCCATGGCATTTAGAGATATAAGTATGTAAAACATTTACATTGAAAAGGCTTTCTGAGCTACTCTTATTGTTTTGGGGGTGTTTTGTTTTGGTTTGTGTGTTTTGGCTTGTTTTTACAGAGAATTTAACACAGGAACTCAGAAATGAGTATCATTAGTAGTCAACAACTTCAGGTTTTTTTTTTACACTTTCTTGTGCCCTGTTTGATAACAGAAAGACACTCTCAAACCTCAACATCATTTAGGTGAAACTCAAAACTATAATTCCATCTGTGCATTTCTTCCCTCAGACAGACTGCAGAGCTCTGACATAGCAGCTGACTTGTCACACTCAAAATAAGCATACAAAACATTTTATGAAATAGAACTCTGGACTAATCTGAAGCTATCTACTTCAATTTTCATAAATCTTAATGACCATTCATTAGCATATGCTACCTTCCTTTAACCACTATTTTCTATTATGTTAAATTTGCAGTGAGTAAATGCATTTGGGTTCTTTTGAGTTGAAGATGGGACATTCTGTAATGTAAGTGAAATTGCTTAATAGGGGCTTCAAATCATATATTTCAAATATATATTGCCAAACCAAATTACATCATTTAATATCACTTCCTACCCTGATAACAGATTTTTAATTTAGAGTATAATGCTTTCTGTTCCAGAATTTTCACATCAAAAAAATTATGCTATAAAATACTTTGTTCATCCCTTTAACAATGTCATTGTTCAGTTCATTTTTAAGTCCCATTATCCTGCTTTCAGAGATAATTTCTCAGTAAATTCAGTCACATGTTATGTATAATATCACAGTTTAGTCTAATGCAGAAAACTGAAAAAGAGATGAGGAAAAAAACTCTTGTGGTGAATAATTATTATTTGAAAATCTCTCTGTGCAATAAGGATTTGTAATAAATGTATGGCCAGTGAGAAACAGTGGGGGATTGGTTTTTTGGAATTTTCTGTAAGCAGTACTATCAGAAGGATAAAAATGTAAAAGTTATTGCTCCAGCCCTTGATGTAATACTACAATCTATAAAGAAACAGCTGTTTGACCCTTCTCTTAGAAACTCTATACAGGTTATACTATTGAATCAAGTGCACATCACCTTATCTCCCAGTTTCTACTGCTGCATCACAGTTCCCTTGTGTTGTCTGTGGGACTGTGATAATGACTTAGATACAGCTAGCAGAGGCTGACAGTTTGCAGAATTCAAAATAGCAGCTTTTCTTTCTAAAAGGCGTTTTCCCCTTGTTGAATATGGTATAGAAAACAGGTAGTATCTTCTAGACCAGTGACGTATATTGGCCAGGTTGTCCATCTCAGATGGCCACTAGTGCCCTGCTCAAAACCAAAATGGTACTAAGCTACATTTTATTGTTTATGTATCTTATTATTATTTATTGCTATTAAAAGCAATTATTTGCTTTTGTTTGTCAAACCATTTTCCCACCAAAGTTTCAGCCCTTGATTTTTGTTGCAAACCACAGTTCCCTTGTTAACTGGAAATTATCAGACTCTTGCACGCACAAGCCATTCAGAGGCAGAGTGAGCAGAGCTACCCAGGGTACGTGGTAACAGCACTCTGTGTTAAAGCACTACTACGTTCACCCAGTGACCTAAACAGGTGCTACAGCTCCTGGGAAAGCACCAAAAATGTTGTTGTTACTACATAATCTTGCTAGTTCATTAAACATCTGATACGTTAACAAATAAATACATGAAATGAGGATCTTCCTGCATTCCAATATGGTGCTTACCCTTTTTAGATTAGTGAATTAGCCCAGTTATTTCCTGCAACCAAGTGAACAGGAAATGTTAATTGTAGCCAGAATTGCCTGAAAGAATGGATGTAAAACACACTTGGTAAAAATATACTTGATTACATGTTTAATCATATATACAGGAGGGAACAGTAGACCTACAGGAAAAAGAAAAGCCATCAATATAAAGTTCAGCAATGCTACTTACTTATACATACACAAGTTTTGAGCGGATCTAAAGTCATTTTGATAGTTTTTGAGATATTTTTCTTTGAAGATTAGAAATCTAGATGTATATTTTCCACTATTTCTATGATTCTATAGTCTGTACTTCACAGTGAAGTACAGAGGAAACTCCACAGAAATGGAGTTCTATTTCCACATTATATCAATTCCATGGAGGTGATAGCAAAGTTTTTTAAAACAGTCTCAAAGCAGCAGTGGAAGCTTTTGTGTCATCAAAGATTTCCTATTTGCTTTTTAAATATTATCTGGAGACTCCAAACCCAAACCTCTGACATCGTCTCCTCTTCTTGCTGCCCTCATAAGAGGCTCTTGCACTTAGCACTGGGGAATAAGCACCACACACCTGCCAATTTTGTCTTACAATGCAGAGAAGTCCCATAATTTGACTAAGAACCCAGGAACAAAAATATTTTTGCTTACACACTGCAGGTTATTAAAGAAACAGGAGTTAAATTATCAGCCCTGTATTGCTCATAGTTATTATTTAAGCATGTTTTATCTACTTCCAGAAAAAATCAGTGATATTTACATCTTTCACAGACACTTAGGCAAGAGCACAATTAGAAAAATACTGCAACAAATTATGGGGCTACAGCTTTCATCAAATGCTTACAAAGCCTAACAACTTTGCATACAACAACTTGAGGTTGTAATCAGGTGAGCAAAAAATCGCATCTATTGGGGAGAACATCAACCACTATTAAAAATTGTCCAACACTGATCCCTCCACAGTGTTCAACTCTAAAGAAAAGATTTGAACTGACTGTTGCAAAATCAGTATTATTGATTTTCCCAGTGGGATTATAATTTACAGAGATATAAAATAAAGGGTTTTCTTCAAAGGTCCCAAACTGCAAATATCACCCGTGATGCAATAAGAGACAGAACTGTGTCCTGGGTGATATCTGCTATACCCTTAGAGACTCTGTGAAGGAGCTAAGTATGCCGTGTGTGTGTGCAGGGTGGTTGGTTAACCACAAAGGCCTATGGTTCTTCTCAGTGATAACACTGAAGAGGATCTTATTCCACTTCATCACCCAGACAACTAAACATCAATTTCAATTACCTGTTGTCTTTTCTTATTTCACAAGAATTATTTATTTAGAGTTAGCTTTTTTCTTTTTTTTTCTAGTGGTATCGATGGTAGTCTGGATATAGTTGTATTTAAACAAGATTGGATTTTATAACTAAAGCCCTATATTACATAATACATCATGTAATAATAAACATTATATTTAATAGCATTTTTATTCTTATTAATGTTAGTAAAACCTATCAGTAGTAAGGGACCATGTTACTGTTAACACAGTATCTTTTATAGTGTAAGGATATCTTACACTGGGAAAAAAATTCAAATTCCTCAATACCTATCCTTTTATTTCCAGATTACTTTTATTTAAAAGATGCTGTACTGCAGCACAACTTCATGTGCTGCATAAAGCTCCTTAATCCAGACACTGTGATGTGCTTCTTTCAGCAGATGTCTGAAATTTCTTTGCCACACGTTGGCTCTGCAGTAGACATAATAAGAGAGGCAAACTCATTACAGGAACCCCAGGGACATCTTAAAAAGGTATGGATCTCACAAACACAGTTTTCTTAGGCATCATAGAGAACTGATGAAACACCTAGAAGCAACTTTTTATTGAACATATTTCAGAAACAGAGAAATCATAGGCAAAGGTACATTTAGGAATTAATAGCAATTTAGGACATTAGGAAGTATTAGAATCCTGAGTGTTTTTTAAAGCATCTACGCGACACACAATAAAGGCAAATCTTTATTGTGCACAGGCCCATGACTAGCCATCAATTTTGCTATAGAGTTATAATGAAATTACTGAAGATTGTCTCATAGGAAAGTGATGAAAATGGGTTTTCTTTCTATTATAAAAGTTCTGTATGTTAGGTACAAAATAAATGTGTAGACTTCATTTAAGACTAGAAAAATAGAGTGAATACAAGTAAAACAAACTGAGCAAATAGCAGAAAACCATTATCAGGCAGAGTCATTTCATTTTCAAAACGAACATGACAATACACGCCATCCTACAAAATTTGTTTCTGATGAATTGTGGGTTTCTCAAGCTCACTTAAGTTTCAAATTGATGTTAAGGGTAATGCAAATAAAAGAGACATTTAACTTTTCAATTTTTTCAGACATTAAAAAAGGCAAATTTGTCAAAAGAATAAGCCATATATTTACTTAATTTTAATTTGGAGAAAATACACAAAACATACAATCTACTAAATTCATTACTACAACAGAGTTTATTTCTCTGAAATTCAATTACAAGAACTAATTTGAGCAACTTAATATTTGACAAGCTACAAATAATTTCAGTTAACAAGGCAGTTTTATAAATTAACCTTATGCCCCATTTTACTTTCCCTAGATCACGCTCTGCCTAAGCGTTTTTACTAAGCTCATTATTATTATTGTATCCCAGCACCTCTTTTATAAAACTCTTCTTACAAGCAATGTAATTTTACTCAATTGCTCTGAATGATAAGAATATGCACTTCTAAACTAGGAATGATTATAATTTGCTTCCAAACTAGCAGAGTGTAGCAGCTCAGGACCCAATCTAAATCCATATTCTCTACACTCACCTCGGAGAACTCCAAATTTGTACCAGTTACAAAGTTCTGGGTTACTGAACTTTAACAAGAGTTAGCTGGATCCAGTCTCAGGACTCCCTGCATATTAGGAAGATACTAATGTGCATTACAGAGGCTAGTCAATCTAGATTCTCAGAACTTCGAACTGAGCTAAGCATTCACATTAAAATTAATAATTATTGACTTCTAAGAAGATAGAGCTAAACTAGTGGTAAGTAATTTTGAATTTGGCCTTTCAGAAAAAATATGGATTTACTGTCTGCTTCCTTCAGGAGACGGGCAGATAGCGCCAGGCCAAATTTTAACATCCTTATCTAGACTTAGTTTCCAGTCACATAAGTGCAAAGTGTACCTGAATATAATCAATGTATTAATTACGTATCTGGGGATTTGACTCCCTCATAAAGAAAAAAGAAGAAAAGGTATTGCTTTGCTGTTTCAGGGACATCATATCCAGTAAGCCTAGGACTATTGAGGGAAACCTAGCATGTTTCATAATGAAACATAAAGAAACATCATATAATTTAAAAAGTATTTATATTTGCATTTATGATTTGAACATAATGTTTACAATCCTTTGTCTATTAGGCACATGCTCCCTTAAGGGTAAAATGTCTATGGAAAGATGGGAGTTTATCAGGACACAGTGCCTTTCACAGGTTTAAATACTGGAATCCACAAAATTCAGTCTAAAAATAGGTACCCTTTCAGTGCCACTACTAGATGAATTCCTTTTTCTTAGAGCTGCCAAAAATGCATATGGAACAGTATAAATGTCTAGGAAACTGTAATTAAATGGGACACGTAAAGCTAAAGCCATTAGGCCCTGGCAACTCTTGTTTCTTTCTTGACAGAAATTACTGAGCACATAAGAAATCTGAGTAATGCAACTGTGAGATTAAAACATAGAGAAAACAGGGCTGCTGGGTAGAATTACTGAAACAGAGTGAATACTAGCAGTAATGCAAGTTGTAGCTATTCAGGACCTATAAATGTTAAAAGGAAATACACCTTAGATTATAATTAGCTGATTTTGTATTTAATCTATTTATAGTTTCAGTTGGTTGAGGATGAGTAAGGTATAAGCTCTTCTGTACGTGGAAAGGAATAAACATACTGATTTCAGCTGCTGAGCTATTAAACTTCATTTGTGCTTTTACTAACTCATTGATTCTAATTTTATGACTGTGAAATATTTATTGTGTTTCAATACTTTTTTTGTGCATGTATGAAAAAGCCACTCTGTGTGAAGGTACAATAAATGAGTTCTATCATATACTTAAATTCCATACACGTTGAATCTAAGAGTGCACTAAAGACCAGCTGAGTGCCTTCTTCATTACCACAGGCAGTACAAAGCATTAGACAATGCTGACAAGAATAAAGGAAAATAGTTCTCAAAATTTTCATGAGCTATACCTTGTAAAATATTTTTCTGTTTTGTTTTGGGGGCTGGGGAGTATATTTGGTTGTTTGTTGTTTTGTTTTTTTTTCATTACTTCTGTTATTCAGACAGACTTGATACTGTTTTGAGCAGAATTATTTTTCCAGAGCTGCAGACAAATTCCAGAACTGCAGACAAATATGCATGAGAATATTTGGCCTCTTATGTGCCATGACTTCAGTAACCGCCTATTGATTTCATAGCTGTACATATAGATCTCAGACTTTTATGAGAATCTGAGAAGAGTTCTTATTAGAAGCTGCTCAGATGGGGTTCTCATTTTAAGGACAACAATCCAGGATTTCTGTGGACAGGTGGTCTTCAAAAATTTCTCTGTTCATTTATTCTGAAACTACTTTTTATGGATCAGCATTAAGTATAAAGGTCAAACATAAAGTGACTGATGGTACAGTTCAGGGGAGAAAAGGAGCACAAAGGATCACCTACCACCTCTGTGAAGGTCTACATTTTATTACAGCCCATATTCTGCTATTCTTTAGCAGTACTTAGCAGAGGAAGAGTAGCAATATCTATCCTCAAATGAAGGAACAATACTAAGCTGCCTTTCAGTAAAACTGAAAGGTCAGTACTAACTGGTATAAGTATTTGTTTCATCCACTGAAAGGACACACCGCCTGCCTGTCAAGGGTGCCTATTTGGTTCATCCTATAGCATATTAATCTTGCTATACAAGGAAGTGGGCTAGCAGCCATTAGCCAGTGAACCATGACATTTCTGCACTCTGCATGTAAAATAACTCGCTCAATAGAAGCCTGTAAAGCAGAATGTGTAATAGTCACAGAGCCTGCATTGAGCAGACTACCAAGGTTTCTACCTTCCAGTAGAGTTAGGAGGTATGATTCCCTGAAGGAACGGCTGAGAGAAAAGAGCCCACCTGCACTCAAGGTACTAAGACACCTAAATTAAGGGCATACAATAGCACTGTGACAACTTACCTAGAAACCTCAAGCGGTCACTGCTTTTTAAGGGGAGACTTGTACTAGTCATTTAGCTGGTATCAAGGATCTGAAATTCACATTGAAATTTATATATTGAGGCAATCTTCAATTATATTATCCTCTTAAGCATCAGACCATGAAAGGAGCCAAAATTATATCTTTAATTAGGGTGACAGACCTACAGCTATGAGAAATTGCTGTATTTTCACTTACCCACTAGGTCACTATTTTACCAGTTATATGCCATTCTGCTGTGAGCAATTTTTTACTTCTATGACATAACACCTGCAAAACATAACTGGTTTGAGAGCAAGAGTCTTTCTATTACCTTAAAGAAAATAAGATAAAAGAAGTTCATTAACTCAAGACTCTCAAAATGCACGGGGAGTAATACTGGAGGGTGGAAGAGGTGACCGGGGAATATTGCCCAATCCCCTTAATTTTAGCATTTTTTAAGTTCTGGGAGCTTCGCCTTGCAACAATTCTTTAACATAATATTTTATACAAAGCATCACATAACATATCATTCTGTTAATACTAAATGTACCATGCAATTCATAATAATATTTAATAAAATAAAAATGCGCCCCTGTGTCTGACAGCACACGATTTAAATCTTGGCTGTCCCATGGAGCATTCTGAGCAGAAAGCATGAAATATGTAAATTAGATAATTAGTCTGGAGATGAGACAACTGATGCAGATGTACATCTATGCATGAAGATTCTGGGGATAAGGGAAAGGCCACGAAGTACTTTTTCTTAAGCCTCCAAGAGCTGTGCTACAAATTTATTAAGAAGAAAGAAGATCTGAAAACAACTGCTTCATTGCAAAGCAATTAAAATTTGAATTATACTGTCTTAAGGTTTGAAAAGCTGTCAAACCTACAAATAATTCCTCAGACCTTAATGCTACAATGCATGGAGTCTATTTTTAAGTTTGCATAAAATATATACCACAACGTGCTATAAAAACACAGCACATACATATTGAAAACATATAATACAGCCAAATTTTATCATTAAAATCTAGTTCTATCTAATGTGCTTAGAAGAATTCTATTCTTTACCAATGTTTCTATGTGGATTGTAAACTGATTGGTTTGTTCTGTAATAGTATTATACCGAAAGCATAACAACAATGTGAAATTAGGCCTCCTAACAGTGGTGGAACTGGACTGTTATGGGATTTGGACTTCTCTTGTTAAATGTTTTATACCAACTTAATTATGTTGCCACCAAAGTGACTGATTTTAGTGGGGATTTAGTCTTTGGCAGCCACACTAGCCTTGTGCTAGAGATCTCATAGGGTGTGTATGTTCATACTGGATGTAGATCTGCAGACGTAGCACATATGATTGTGGATTCTGTAAAGTAAAAGGTCATCTCTACAATATTAAAATTTATTTTTACTCCACTTTGCCTCTAACCCAGGTTTTAGGGCAGTAGTTGCTGTGCGGCTTATTGTAAAATAAGGAAGCTTTCCTTTTTCCAACTATTTTACCCGTATTAAGAACAGTCAATGAAAGCATGTATCCCACTGTGCCTCAAGATCAGTGAGAGATTAGCACTTTCTGAATTTAAGGGCTTTTGGTTTTCACTGTTGTTGGTCCTCAGCAAGAGAGATTTAGAAGTTTCTTTGAGGGATATTCACTGTGCTATACATACATATACCTTCAGAGATCAGCTACAATCTGCACCATTATCTTGATACACATATTTTGAACATTTAAAATATTAGTCAAAAATTTCACCTGGCCTAAATCAATATAGATGACATAGTAACTAACAGAATGAACTCTTTTCTTGTTCAATGAATGTTTTTTTTGGATTATTGTAAAGACAGGAATTCCGCAGCAAGCAGAGTACAGAAGAGTATGGAGAGTATAACTGGTGCCATTGATCTTTAAAAGAGTAAAAAGGGAAATAATGAGAAACAAGAGTGTGAAGTTAGAGCTTGACCACTACATGTTTTAGAGGAGTAACTAGTAAACTCACACAGTAACCTACAGTAAATGCTATAGGGCTATAGATGACAGAGGGTGTAGGAAACAGGTCCGTAAACAGCAGATCAGTATTTCACTGGAAGCTCACAAGATTGTCAGCAAATGTACCCCCCTATTACTCAGAGTTGGTTCATTTTCTGCAGCATTCATGACAAATCTACAGCAGTGTAATACAATCTCATGAATGCATCATTAACTTCTGCAGGTGCATCTGGAAAAGCATGGTAGATTTGCCTTACAAGAAATATAGGCAATTTCAACGGTGTTAGATCATGTGGTGTCACCTAGAGTTCCTCTATAAAGCATTTTAAAACTATACCATTCTTATAATAGCATTTCAGGTATGCCACCTTTTTCTCATCATTTGGAAATCTCAAATATATATCCACAAAGAATAATTAAGGTTAAGAAAAAAATATAAACCACACACACAAAATAGAAATGTCAAGTTAGAAACCTCCAGGATTTTCAAACTTGCATTCTTCTGTGATTATCTGACCATCTGATCATCACCATTCATAGTCATGAATAATGACAGTGATTGGAATAGTCAGTTCTTCTGCAAAAAACTGAGATCAAACAAGAAAGTTTCAATGAGGAACTTTCTCCATTTAATTAAACAAAAGGTTATTTTTTCAAATTCTTGGAAATCATCAGTGCCTACTGTTCTATTCTTGGGAGAAAAGATTTAGTTAGCAATATTCAGCAGCGCCAACTGTGCCCCCAAACGCTCCTTATCTTAATAGAGCCTTTTTAATCACAGGAGATGTATTTCTGTAATATCCTTTGATCGAGAAAGCATCACTAAGCCAAGATTTGAGAAATCGTTTCTTCTCATTTTCCATTTATTTTCCTCTAGCTCTCACCAAATGTTTCCCCCCCATTGTCGGCAATTTCCATTTCCTCATATTTTACTGTTCACTTTCTCTACTTTCTTTCTCGATGGATATTGGTCCTTCTATACAATTGGAGGCTGTTGGCTCTAAAAATAAAATCTGAGATAGATGAAGAACACAAACCACAACAGTTCCTGTGAATTTTGGTTTTCCTCAAAATAATTTGTATGGCGAATACTAACATTATTGATAGTAGGTTAGGGTAACTTTGGAGACAATGGCGTGTAAAGTCACAAAGTTTTAGTATGTATTTTTCATGTGTGAAAAACTGATCATCTGTACAATGCTATCATGCTTTTATGTTGCTGATTTTCAAATAGATTGCATTCCCTTTGCACAATGGTTAACAACAACAATAAATAAAATGGGGTCAAAGAACTGGAGCAAATAACTCAATGAGAAATTTCATGATCTGAATTTATGTCAAAGTGCACCTGTGAATGCAGTACAGCAAAATATAAATTCAAAAATTGCTGTTCTGAAGCCTGCCTTCAAGTGCAGTTCCCATGCTCTGAGGGTGTTCTATTACTGCAATTACCAACAAATCTTTGTCTAGTTTTTAAAAAATATATTATTTACATGCAGCAATTCCAGAGTACTAAGAAACCATCTTGTGCAGTACTCAAACACTTAACTATCAACCAGCCTTCTTGCCTCAAAACTCATTGCACTCAAACTCCAAACATACTCCTTAAGTTTCCACAGACCATTTTACAGAAGAGATTATTTCCCTGTGATGAGAAACTTAAGTGACTTGGTCACTTGACTAGCCCAACATCTCAATCCATAGCAACATTCATTTTGGGGGCCTAAAAGGCACATTTTATCCAAAAGATTTAGGAGATACCCACTTTATTTAAATTAATATGTATGACTATGTGCATAGGGGGTACTGTATACATAAGCAAAAAAAATATTTATTTTCAATATTCCCATTCCAATTGCCAAGTTAGAAGTTCTGCATACTGCAGGTATGACTTAAGTCTCTGCACTCCATATTATTCTATACACTGAGCTATAACTGTTCAACTTGGAACATATTGCAGTTATATTGCAAGTACTCTTAAGGCTTTTTTTGACTGCAGATTTACAATTACAATGAGGTCTCATGTCTGATTAATGAGTGCATTTCACTCAATACTAAGAGCCTTGGGGTGAACAACACAGAAAATTTATTGTGAATGCAAAGAAATGACCATATTACTTTTCTATTTGGCTACAGGCATGAGTTCCTTCAACACTACTGAAAAGTTTTTATGATACTAAAATATATGTCAGAAAATATAAAAATAATATAATTATAAATATGGTAAGAACCCAGTATTTGCCTGGTAAAATAACACAAAAATATGCTTAAATAATTTATGAGACTGAATACACAAGTTGTCTGAAAGCCTTTTTATCATTTCAGTCTACCAGAAAGGAAGACTACCTTTACATAGCAAAGAGAAAATATTAAAGTTGTTACCTTCTTGCAGGAGATAGAGAAGATTCTGGAAATCCTAATGACAATGAAAGCCTGCAGAAGCTGCAGGGATATGAAGCCAACACAGCAAGTTGATTAGCAGAAAAGAGCAGATGCTGTTTGGAAAGAAACAAGAGATCTTCCCAGTTATGAGTTCTGTGAGTAGAACAGGTAATAGATCTTAAGCTTCAGCTGAATCATTCCTACTAATAGCCTCTACATACAATATCATTAGGAAGCATCTAAAGCAAACGATCACCCCCATATTGGCCTGTCTGGTACTTTATCTAACAGAAGCACAAAAATGCACAAAAAATGCCTGATGTAATGGTCACTGGATGGACTTCACATATCTTAAAAGTCAAGTGTGATTAAAACATACATTAAAAGTTATGTCCCAGATAACGATGACAATGAAAATGCTAAGCAACCACAGTTTGGATCAGAGTCTTGTAAATATTCATGTAAATAAAATAATGAAATATTTAACTGCAAAAATATCATTTATCATTGAAAAGCACAAGACTGAACCAACAAAGTAGATATAATCTCAGTCTTCAAGAATTTACCAATCCAATAGGCACGTGAGTGATGCTGAAAGAAACTCCTTACATTTCCTCCTTTTTAATTATGCTTTGTCACAGCATGTAGTTTATGATTAGTGAAATGTGTAAATCGCTGTCCATTTCTCACTTAAGATCAAACAGAAAAAAATATACAGACTACACAATCCTGTGCTTAGAAGACTCTCATAGACTTGAGGAAATTACGAATATAGAAAAGAAGCATTTTTTCTATTTTTTTAAATATTCCCAAGACAGTCAAATGGATGAGAAAGAAAACTCAGGGCTTCTTTTTTTTATGGATCAAGACCAACATAACCAGAATTTTGCTGTATAACTTAAATATACTTATATATGTGTGATAAGTGTATTCATATCAGTCAAAAAACAAGTATCTTATTTGTTTGCTTAGTATTTCTCTTGATGTGAATGAACAATATCACATTTCTCCCCTATAGTCGTATCTTCCTATGACAAAACAGCAACTTATTTCAGCAAAGACACTGTGTTTGTTTCCTCTCATTATGTACTTGCTTACTTGTGTGAGAAATGGCTGCACCGTGCCTCAGCGGTGGAAAACACAGCACAGAACCTCATTTCAATGCTGCTCTAATTCTTGCTTCCTGTTTAGCTGCAAAGGCTCCCATCCCAACTTATCATCAAAATGCATCTTTCCAGCATACACACAAAGCATTTTTACTAAGAAGCAATGACAGAGACTAGATAGTACATGCTGAGAAAGGTAAAGTTTAATAGGCAGCTTCATAGAAGAAAAATGACCTTTCTAGCACCACATCGATTTCACTGTGCTTTAAATTAGGTTTAACTTTAGGAATGATTACGAATTGCTTTCTCACAGATGTAGAAAATGTGACAAGGAATCACAAAACCTCTCTCATGATCTTCATGTGGAAGACCCTGCCATCTCACTGTCACTTTTACTTTTCCTCCTATTTAGCAGCCTTCATTTTCATTCATAGAGTTCTACATAGTTTGAGCTACATATTGAGATTTTCCACAGCCTAAATCATCTATACTCCCATTTTTCCCCTTTAAATGTTTTGTTTTCCCAGTTTTCCCTTTAAGCACAGCAAACACAGTGGATCTTGAAAAATTTAATTGTTTCTTTTCTTATCCAACTGCTCTTTGCTCATTTTGGTAATGTTTCTATGTATTTTTTCCAAATACACTCAAATATATTTATTATATTGTATGCTTTGAAGTTTATCTTCAAAGAAAATTCTATTTTATGAAAAATAAGTCAATTAAATAGAATTTATATTAATTGCTTTTTGTCTTAAGCATAGTGAATCACAATATCACTGTAATAGTTAGGTGCTTTTTTTAAAAATGGTATTGATCTGTTGGGTTTTTTTAAATAAAAAACTTTCTCTGCTCTTTTTTCTACTGTTTGCAGCAAAATTCTGCCTCCTTCTAAGCCTTATAATTAAAGTACTTGCCTGTTACAGGATCTGAGTTTCTTTCTGCGCCTATTTGTTCAGTGGCCAACTCTGTGTGCTGGGCAGCTTTCCAGCATCAGAATTTGGACTTTAGAGGCTGACCTTTAGGTATTCTGCAGTCAGTGTGAAAGTTTCCATTAATTTCAATGGCATTTGGAGCAGGGTCTTGGCCCCTAATGTAACCTTATTTTCTGTCTAAAATGTAAATTGTTGACAACATTGGCAAAGGTTGCTAAGGTAATCAATTCTATTCCAACTGTAAATGTGATTTTATTGGCTAGCGTACCCTTAGAGATACGTGTGGAGAATATTCTAAGCCAGCACAATATTGTAAACCTGACCTTACAAATTTAAAACACATGCAGCAAAATCTTTAAAAACACACACATATCCACTATAGTCCCATCAGTATTTTTAAAGGTGTTTGTAGGTTTTAATATATCTAAAGATTTGAAGTTCAGCACACTGTTCCAAACCATGCAGTCAACTAAGTCTATAGGTAACAGAAGATAGCAGACATTTTTGAAACGGAGTTTTCAGTAGCTGAGGACATGGTTAATGCAACGTTTAATATGTAAGAAGTTTCTTGTCATATACTTATGAATATAGATGTATATCTTGAGGAACTCTTTTCTTACTTCATTGAAATTAATTCTCACATCACCTGCATTAAAACCCTGAGGACAGTACACCATCTAATCAGAGGACAAAGTACGGTACCAGTTCACACCACTGACCATCCAGGCCATTTCATTCCAATCGTAGACACTCGGGAGCTGCACTACTACTCAGTAGGAGGAGCTTTCACTCTGTGATGTGAAGGACTGACCTTTCTGCCCTATGCAGCTGGTGGTTCAGAGCCAGAGATAGCATTTACTCAACTTGAGCTGTCAGATAGAAAGGGCAAATGTACCGGCAGGTAAGTGAATTAAGCACTGTTCAGTAGTTAGTAATATCTAATTATCCATGGCACATTTGTCATAGGCTGTTAGAGAACATTAAAAATGCTAATGTCTGGCCATTCTATTCAGTAACACATCTTCTGAGAAACACAGGGCTTTAGGTTTCAGGTACCGGTGATTACATTCCTGATCTCTTCCCCTTCTAGAAGGCTAATTTCATAATTTTATTTACTTTCAAGGGGACTGCAGCTTCCTTTATGAAAATGTAAGATTACGAAAAAGTAACATAAAGAGAGCTTGAAAAATCCATAATTGATTCAAAGATCAGTCTAATAATGCATTGTAATGTCCGTTATCCATAATCCAGTCAGAATGTTACATCATTGCTCTTTATCTTTCCGATGCAGCATATAGTAGGCATTTTAACTATTTATTATTTCTAACTATCAAACTTCCTTTCTGGATGCTATACTAAGGTTTTGCTAGTTTCCTATAAAACAAACAGTCATGAACTTCATTACTGTAAATGAGACAAATGTTTGACCCAAATCTTTATTAAATTAAGCAGTAAGAGGATGAAGATATATAGACTAAGATTTGCAGAACCCAGTACTGAAATGTTTAGTTTTGGAATTTACCCTAATAAGAGTTTAAAATATCTCCAATATAATCAAGTATTTCATTTCTAGAAACAACAAGTTTACATGACTTCTGCTGCTCCTCACACTACAGTGGGAACAAAAACTTCTGCTTCTGGCATCCTTAATGAAAGGACTACATTTACTAAAGATAGCTGAACCAGTGCCAATCTATGTAGTTACTGTTTTTGCAGTTACAGATGGAGTTTGTATTCATCACTATCCTAATTTTTACTGTTATTAGCATTAATGTAAATATATTGTATAAACATCTTCTGTGTAAGGATTGTTTTGGTACTGACATTTGCTTGTCAAGTATAATATGCCTTCATCAGGCACATAAGAAAGTCATCTCTTCCTCCTGGCAGTTTAAGTGCCAAACCAAATCAATTCAATCACTTGGTGCTTTGCTCAAATGCATGTACTTCTTGACTTAAAAGCCTAACCACATGCTAATTGACTTGATCTTTAACAGGAATAAAGATGTTTAATTCTTCCCATTTCAGTACAACCACATCCTTGACCATTAGCCGAGGGGATCCAGCTAAGTAGCCAGTATTTCACACTGCTCAGATAAGGGTGTAGCACCGAGGAGACACTGACTGATGTAAATTCAATGTCAAACAGACCTCCCTGAGAGCAGGCAAGAACCTTTCAGGGTGCAGCTCCAAAGCTGCAGTTAATCTGGGGAGTCTGTAACAATCAAAGCATATATTTATCACACTGAAATCACTGTCAGCTGGACATTTCTGTGTATACATTGCAATCTTGATCCTTGGAATTTTTCCAAAGCTGCTAGGATAAAGCCCCGGGAAACCAAGTCTGAGCCCACAGCTGATCCTGCTTTGAGCAAGGGCTTGGACAAGAGACCTCCCAATGTCCTTTCTGACCTGAATTATATTCTGACTGTTCATTATGGAAGAATAATAAGAAGTCCTTAAAACTCTTAATTCCTGAAAAAATAGACAAACCATGGATAAACTGATTCTTCCACAGCATACCCTGTTTAGTATAACAGGGTGCAGAGAATACTGCAAGGAAGGAAGTTAACAGGGATCCTACATGTATAATGACTGTCTTTTTTTAGTCAACCACTTCTTGTAACTTTCTTTTTCTGAATAATGGCCAAATAATATCCAACATTATTTGCTAAAGTCAAGCCATATATAATTCTGAACAATCCTAATATTGAATCCTTTGTAAGAAGAATGATTTTGAATACAGCAATTAAGCACTTAGGGATACAGGCATCCTCAGTTCATGCACACACCTCTTTTAATATTAACAAAAATTACATCCCCAGATTAAGAGAGAGGAGAGCGTTAGACTCAGCATTGTGTTAAATTAGGTTCTTTATAAATAAATCTCCTGAGTAGGACTGTCCATAATTTTTTACAATCAATTACTTCATTGGAGTGCAAGATGCACTTTAAAATTATGACTCTTTCTTTACAAATTCTTAAATGTTATCCTACAACAGGGTTCTATTCTTCTGAATTTTCTTACCTGAATTACTTCAACAATCGTTGAATCATAGAATGGTTAGAGCTGGAAGGGACCGTAAAGATCATTGAGTTCCAACCCCCATGCCACGGGCAGTAGGTTGCTCAAAGCCCCAACCAGCCTGGCCTTGAACACCTCCAGGGACGGGGCATCCACAGCTTCTCTGGGAAACCTGTTCCAGTGCCTCACCACTCTCACTGTAAAGAGTTTCTTTCTGGTGTCTAATCTAAATCTCCCCTCTTCCAATTTAAACCCATTGCCCCTTGTCCTGTCACTACGCTTCCTGACAAAGAGTTCCTCTCCAGCTCTCCTGTAGGCTCCCTTCAGATATTGAAAGGCTGCTAAAAAGTCTCCCCAGAGCCTCCTCTTCTCCAGGCTGAATAACCCCAGCTCTCTCAGCGTCTTCATAGGGAAGGTGCTCCATCCCTCTGATCATCCTTGTGGCCCTCCACTAGACCTATTCCAACAGGCCCATGTCCTTCCTGTGTTGAGGACTCCAAAGCTGGACATGGTACACCAGGTGGGGTCTCATGAGTGCAGAGTAGAGGGGTAGAATCACCTCCCGAGACCTGCTGGCCACACTTCTCTTGATGCAGGCAATGTAGAATAAGATTTCTTTTGCATTTTTTTAAGTCAAATGTAGAACTCTTTAGCCTAAGTAAATGTATCCTGAAACAGCCTCTGTAAACTGAATTTTTTCTATATTGCAAAATACAGAGAGGAATACATGTTAAAATCACGTACAAAAAGACAATTCAAGAGTACTAAATGCACAGAAGCTGAAGTCATAAGAAATAATGATGTAACATGTATTAAAAAAAAAAAAAAGCATAACACAATCCACACCAAAAAGCGTCAAAGAAAACATAGAATCTCCATATTTGGTGAATAGAAGCCTGTGGCAAAAAAATATACATTCATCAATATGAATGTCTGTTAAGAACATCTATTTAAAGGGAAGTTATTCAGGCCTGCAAGTAAATTGGAGGCTGCTCAGCTATTCTTATAAAATATAATATAATACATTGTATTGGGAGTAATTTCTATTCATCAGCAGCCATTCTCTTGCTGCACCAGGGCAAAGGCTTCATCTGTGCTTGTCCTGTCCATCATACTGAAGGGTTTGGCCAGAACCTCAGCAAGCTGGCAAGAATCAGTTGGCAAGTTCATGACACTGTCATTTAAGACCTTCTCCTTGGTGACCTTACCACCAGTGCTGAACTTGACAGTGATAGTTCTCCCCAAAGAATTCAGAGACTGTTCTTTGATCAAGTTGTCTGTAGTCAGAATACAGATACACTGAAATGATTTTCAAAACTATCCTTCGGCAAAGAAATACTAATAATATTCTAGGCTTTTCAGTGATTTCAATATATCAGACAGATGCAGCCACAATGCGAATGAGGTATAACAGCAGAGGAGAAAGAAGACTGTACAGAGCTGTGCAGCTATATTGTGTGACGGGGGACAGATGTGCCACACCTGGGAGAAAGGGAGAGGGAGCTGGGCTCTTTGAAACCCTCCCCATAGTAAATCTACTCCTTCATACATAGAAAACTCTTATCTATGAAATACAGGGGGTAGGTTTCAGTATAAATTCTCGTATATGTTCATGTCAATGTAGTTATGACAAACTAGAGCAGAGGAGAATTTCCCACCTGCAACATTCTAAAATTGATCAACAGAAATTTTCTTTTGTTGCTGAGTCATGCAAGCCATAAGCAATTCCAAAATAAAGTGAAAAATCAAATCATAAAATAAAAAAAGAAAACAACAAAAGAAGGAGATTAAAAAGCACTGTAAAGCCTGAAAATAAAATAAAACTTCACATTTTAAATTGCACTCTGAAAGATTTATTAGCCATTGACTATAGCTCACATTCCCATTTTCAGAAGCCTAGCCAGTTTTTTAGCTCTACTAGACTCACTCAAGATTTTTTCCCAAGCAAATACACAGTTTTAAAAGCCCTCAGTGGGTTGATTAAAATTTCCTCACAACTTTCATGCATGTTTGGACAGTCTTGAGCATTAATCTTTATTTTATTATTTACTGTATTATTTGGGGCTTTTTGTGATGCCCCTGCCACCATGTGGGCACACTGTAAGAACCAATCTGTGCTGCCATTCAGTCTAATTAGATAATACCAAGAGTAAGAGAAAAGCTTATTTATTGCATAGTTAATAGAAATAGCCACATAATAAATAGAGAAGTAAGTAAAGTATTGATACTTTGATTGTCAGTCAGTTGAGTCATTCATCCCTGTAAGACACCAAAACCCTGTTGTTCTCAGTATAAAATAATAATCATTATTCCTCATTCATTTTAGTCTTTGTGATAGCTTTTAACAGCAATGCCATGCGCTTTCCCAGGCCAGAATGAAAAGGTAGAAAAACAAAGTCTTCAGAGCCTTGTAAGAAATGACTTGTCTGACACATTGCTTGTTATACTTGTTTCTTTCTCAGTTTCCTCTTTGCTTTACTCTAAATTTCAACTTCTTGAGCATTTTCTAACTTACATGAGGTGACAAAGGGAAGAAAATTACCCCTTCTCCTCTGTGCAAGTGAGAATTTTGTCATTGACTTCACGAAAGGCTGAACTTTAGAAACAAGGCCGATATTTTGTGACTCCAGCTATGAAAGTTTCTAACCCTACCTAGTCTAGTGTTACCACTGCTTGTAATAGGCCGCAAGCATTGCATTAAGGGAACGGCACAATCCTTGGGATTTCTCAGTCTATTTAAAAACTATCAACTAATTGTTTCTTTTGTTGTGACATACAGAGGATTTTCTGTACCAAAACAAGGAAAAAAAAAAAGAACCAAAAAGGCTCCACTTTTATGATAAAGTGGTGTTAGTGAGATTGTCTAGTTAATGGTTTGAAAAAAAATGTTCCACTGCTCCATTTGATGCTTCATGAAATGAAGCATCTTTGCCATACTTCACTGCATTTAGACCTAACAACATGTCAAATTCTTCTGAAATAAACTGTGGGCCATTGACTGAGACAATTTCCTCTGCAAACCATATGCAGTGAAAAATTCCCTTATGATTTATTTATTTCATAGTAGAGTAGTCTATATTGCTGGTACTCCAGATGCTGCAAAGCTGCTGAGCTTTGGAAGGGAACAGCCAGGTACAAACAGCAGTCTTAAATACCACAGAGAATATTTTTTTACCCTTGTCCTTTATCACATGCAGAGCTTTGATTACTCATCTCCTACTTTGAGGCTGAACTCCTGAAGTGCTGAATAACTATATGTCCTTCACTTGCAGCGATGGCAAAGCTTCGTACAAAGTCACAACATTTCATTTTATCCTCCTTTATAGCCAATAACTTCACCTGTTTAAATGCTAGTTATATATGTCTGCATTCTATTTCATTTCTTGCAGCATTTCTCGGCATGACATCAACAAAAATGATTCTAAGTAAATCCCTAAGAACTTACAATTTATTATATGTTTTATGAAAATGATAGAATATATTCAATGTCCTCTAGCAGTGATTTATAATTCTGAATATATTTTAAAGAAATCAAATTCAAGAAATATATAATTTAGGCTAAAAATTTCTTTAAATACTGTCTGTTATCAAGACTTCTAAGTCATCATCTTTGCATCTCTTTTCTAGTCTCATGCCTAGACAACAATTTTACTTCAACCTAAATTATCATACAGCTGTAGTACTATGCAAATATGAGATGACTTACACATGTAAATATGATTTTTAAGAAACTTCATCTCCTAGGATTCTAATTTTCTTTTCCCTGTAAGAGAGATTTGGGTTGGGCTTCTACTTTCTCCAGCTAGAAACTTGAGACATCAATTTCTAAATGAGTAATTTTAGATTCACAAAGAGATATGTGCTTGTTACTTGTTATGGGAGTCAAAGCTTAGATCTCCAGCCCTGTACATTTCCTTTGCTTCCACTGGATGTTATAGGAATGTGTGTTAAGCCACACACACAAACATATGCCAAAATAGAAATCCTGTTGATTCTGTTCCACTTTGTATAAATATTCATTGGCGCAAGGATGGAAATTCAGTTTCCTCTAGCTCAGGAAAGTGATTTAACCACTATAGTTAAAATTCAATCTTGGCTTTGCTTTAGAAAAAAGATTTCACACAATCCATAGAATATCCTGTAGCTTGATAATTAAAGCAGTTTAACCACATACAACTCAACCAGATCATCTCTAACAAGCAGTTACAGCAGAGTATTAAACAGTAGATGGTTTATTTTATGTTGTAATTGTAATCTGTGTAAGATCTTACTACAGTTATTCACAGGTCTAAGTTTCACAGATCTTCATTTGAATAATATGAAAATTGTTTGGGAGGAAACTAAATTATTTGGGAAAAAATTATTTGGGGCCAGAATTAAATATTTGCTCAGTGTCCCCATAAAGAGATGCTGAATATGTTGCTGCTTATTAACATATCAACTAGAAATTCCACCATTTAGTGCTGTGCTTGGTGTGTTATAAAGTAAACAGTAAAATTCTTAGAGTAAAAATTATGGAGAAGACAAGAGTAGTGAACTGTGCAGAGTAATGATGTTGTTTTATCATTTTACAACTGTTGGGTAATGTTTTTTTTATAGCTGCCCCTGTCAGAGCCTATACAATTGGCTTGTTTGGAGGGATATCTTTTGGAAATGCTATGTAGCTGCCTGAGGATCAGAATACAGTTATGGTCTCTTCTACTGAAATGTTTACATTGCAGATCCATATAGCATAATTAGATCAATTCAGTTCTACTTTGCCTCACATCAAGTCATCTATTGCATGGGCAACTCCTTGTGGTACAGGACCAGGAACCAGTTTGATTTTACTTTATCAATTAGCTCTTACAGTAATTCTGATACCTAATGCAACAGATAGCTGCATGTTAATTCCTTGTACCTGTAGTGCTGTTTGTAAGTGTACAGTATATAGGAGTTCTAGACTCCACTCTGTAAATCATTAGATTTCAGTTGCTCAGGTCAACTGCAATGACCTTTATTGTATCACTAATCTTCAGATTTACTGGTCTCTTTGCTACATTCATTGTATCTTCATGTTCAAGCTTGCAGGATGCTTGGCCCCCTTTTAGGAATAAACGAAAAAACCTATTTTTAAGGCACAATAAGTATATTTAACTGGTCCATTTTTCACTTTCCATATAGATTAACTGCTTCCTTCCTTCATCCCTTTAGAGAATGTACTTGGGAAGTTGATCTCAATATATACAGCAGTACTTGCTTGTGCTCTGCTTAACAATTCATTGTTTTCATGAATACAGAGTAGGTCTTTAACACACACTTAGCAGGTTACAACTGCATAAGCATCTTTTTGCACCTTGCCTTTCAAATAATTCCTGCCATATAGTAACCAAGAATTGGAATTGCTTTTATCAGTTTCAACATATATTTCTTTTCAACAGTAACATAGTTTAGTTGGGCATAACAGCACCAAATTCTGAAGCTGTACAGTCTTTTCTCAATGTGCCATAGGAACTTTGCCTGGATGATTATTATGGTGAACTTAGAAAAAATATAGTTCCATTTATAGTACAATCTGGCTTTCCTGCTGTGTGAATTGCAGCTCTCCCATTTAAGTTAATAGAAATCCAAGAGACAGAAACAGGACTATTGCACTGCCTGTAGCATCGATAGGCATCGTACACATTGACTGTATTTTTCAAAACTTCACGTTTAATCATAAACAGTATTCTTCATGTAGGAATGCTGCTCCCTGACTTCATCTTGGAATCATAAAGGGGCCTTAGATATTGTTTGATTCTATGAATTATTTTTAATAAGCTTAATAAAATTTACAACTACACACTTCATTCTATCACAGGCTGTTCACTGATTTTTTGTGAGGTTCATTAATATCTTCCTGAAGCAGTGAGGCTATTGTTTCAGCCACTATCATCACCTATAAAGTCTACTTGAAAGAGACGATTTTACAAGGATTCTTTGTTAGGATAGGAATTGAATAATTCAAATTGTTTAGCTCCAGTCCGACATCTCACCAAGTTTCCACTGAACAGTGTTCTGTGCCCTGCGCTCTGGGAACCAAACTGAATTCAATTTGTTGAATTTGTTGTGTTCTATGATTCTATGTTCAATCTATCAAGTATTTATACCATGTTTTCCAAAGTAAAATTTCATTCCTCTAAGAAAATGTAAACTTTCCCACTATTTCCACATCAAAAGTTTCATATGTTAAATTAGATGCAATAGAGCAGACTTCAAGAGCTGCTCCCTGGAACTGGCTGCATTGGCTGCATATCTGCCCAAAGTATTTTATACAGGTGGTTGAAAGACTCAGTTTAAGTGTTCAACCCACTATTTTCCTACTCCTCCCAGGCACTTCATGCAAGTTTTACTATTTTTTTGTTAAAATCTAAGCTATATGATTATTACCTATGATAAACTTATCATCATTATATAGCATTATTCTATTTGGTAGAATTTTTAAGCTCTGAAGAGACTCTTGCTTATCAACACATGTTGGGATGGGGCAGCCTAAAATATCCGTACTACAAAACAGTAATTTATGTCATAAACTTTTCAGAGATTTAAGATTAATAACAGTTATTTAGAAACCTGCCTGAAAAACCTCACAATAGACGTATTGAGTATACCACTTTCTAATTTCCACTGATGGTGTCCAACCTCCCTAATGCTGCTAACAAATGCATACCCTATTGAAGTGCTCTTCTTGACAACCTCCTACACAGCATTGGTCCATTCCTCCAGCAGTCTCTTTTCTAAATTTGATAGCATACAACATAGGGCAATCCCTCACTTTTTTCCAAAACTGGTCTCATTTTTAAAAATGATATGCAGAGAAAACAAAATCTTTATCAAATGACAACAATTATTGTTGTCAATTATGACAATAATTATTATAAATTAGTGTTTTACACAACATGAAAACATTAATCAAATCCACTTAAACACAAAGGCAACATAAGAAATCTTGTCTACAGATGAAAATGTGCATTTTCTGAAGCTATTGTTTCAACTATTTGTACCCTTGCAATACATGAACTTCAAGATTACATATTCCAATTCTGCCTCTCTGAAATCAGCATTAGTCAGAGAAATGTCAAGAGATCAGACCAGTGAATACTGTAAATAAAGGCAGCCTGATTACAAAATGAACACATAAACTAATACCCTCCCCTGTTCTCCTCACTGGATTGTTATTTTTGTTTTTCCATGGCTTTCTACAACTCTCCAAGCCAGTGGTGCAAGCAGGAGAAAGCAGGCAACTGGTTGAAATAGCAATCCTGATCATAGAATTTTTATGGTTGGAAGAGACCTTTAAGACCACCGAGTCCAACCGTTAACCTAGCGCTGCCAAGTTACCACTAAATCACACCCCTCAGCATTACATCTACATATCTTTTAAATAACTCACAGAATCATATGGGGTTGAAAGGGACCTCTGGAGATCATCTAGTCTAATGCCCCCGCCAGAGCAGGTCCACCTATATCAGGTTGCACAGGAACTTGTCCAAGCAGGTTTTGAATGTCTCCAGAGAAGATGGAGACATTCACCTCTCTGAGCAGCCAGAGCCAGTTCCAGGGCTCTGTCATCCTCAAAGTAAAGAAGTTCCTCCTCATGTTTAGATTGAACTTCTTATATTCAAGTTTGTGTCTATTACCTCTTGTTCCTATCCCTGGGCACCACTGAAAAACAGACTGCCCCCATCCTCTTGATGTACCCACCCTTTAGGTTTTTATAAGCATTGATCAGATCTCCCCTCAGCCTTCTCTTCTCTACACTAAAAAGACCAAAGTCCCTCAGCCTCTCCTTGTAAGAGAGATGCTCCAGGCCCCTAACTCCGGGGATGGTGACTCAGCCACTTCCCTGGGCAGCCTGTTCCAATGTTTGATAAACCTTCCTGTGAAGAAATTTTTCCTAATATCCAATGTTAACCTCACTGGTGCAACCTGAGGCCATTTCCTCATCCTATCACTTGCTGCTTGGGAGAAGAGACCAACCTCCACCTTGCTA
Source organism: Scolopax mira (assembly GCA_004320125.1). Taxonomy (NCBI): domain Eukaryota; kingdom Metazoa; phylum Chordata; class Aves; order Charadriiformes; family Scolopacidae; genus Scolopax; species Scolopax mira. Next base: position 71,870 of record BJBW01005590.1, read on the forward strand.
CAACCTCCTTTCAGGTAGTTGGAGAATATGATAACATTCCCCCTCAGCCTGCTTTTCTCCAGAATAAACAATTCTCAGCTGCTCCTCACAAGACTTTTCTCTAGACCCCTCACCAGCTTTGTTGCCCTTCACTGAATACACTCCAGTACCTCAACATCTTTCATGTAGTGAGTGGCCCAGAGTCCTTCTCTGTTTTGCAAAGTTCAAAATCTGGAAACTGAGCAGAGGATAACAGTGATATCATTTAGTCTTACTCAGTAAGAGAAGATGATCTTATTTTAATCTTAAAAGTTACTACAAATAATTCAATTTTCAAAGGTGAGTACAATGTATTGAACTCATTGGCCATTTTGGCTTTAGGAAGCCAGGTAATGCAATATTATTCTAATTCACTACAAGAACCTAGATTTCAGAACTAGGATCTCTATCCTATTTCCCAGCCTGCCATTTTCACACAATGAGGAATATAAATTATGTACTAACTTCAAATGGCTAATCACATAACATTATATTATTGAATGTGACATACAAGAAAATCTAGACCTGCATATCCTAGCAAGGCATAATTTTTTTATCTAACACAATGGTGTCAACCTAAAAAGAAAACAAAGCATTACACCATATGTTGTTCCTTCAATAATTCTGAAATAATACAAAATAATATATTTTACATAGTGTTATACAGTAATGACCTTGTGAAAGTAAAGCACTGTAACATGGTAACATCCTATAATTTCTTTCTCTTTATAGTACTCACAAATATTGAATGTACAAAGTGAATAATAAAATCATAACATTTACCAGAAATAACTGTTTCTGTGCCTTCAGTTACACTAGAAAAGACATAAACAAATTCTGGAGATGGGTAAAGACCAGTAATTTAATTCAGCTTTGTCCTTTTTTAGAAAAAAATAATTAGATCTATTACTAACCAAATAAAATAATATTGTGAATAGTAGCTTAATAAATACTTCAATTATTTTTAAATTCAATACCTTAATGACTACAGAAAGTCTAAATAAGTGACTATTTACTTTGAAAGACAGTTTTTCTCTTAAAAAATGCATTATTTTTCTTTTCTATACTGAAAAAATTGTTACTAAAAACTTGAGAAATTATTAAACAGGAATATGAAAATGGAATGTGGGAAATGAATCATTTATATGTGGATGCCCAACTTGACTGTTAATCACTGCAGAAAGTGAGAGTGATCTTGTATGAGACTTAAGGTCAATGGTACAAAGACACTGGGAATCATCATATTAGTATGCATCAGGCTTTAGAGCCACAAGAGGATTATTGTGCCTGTAAATGAGAACCACCAGCAGTCAAATGTAGCTCCATAGCTCTGCAACTGCTTCATTACATGACTTCTGTCAAATAACTTCCTATGGTCCTTCCATGTGTTCATTTGCCGTGTTGTATTTACACCACATTTTGAGATTCTGTGTGAGAGGTACCATTGGATACATACATATGTGTAGTATTTTAATGTACGAGTTTTCTCCATCTACGTGAAAAATAACAGGGATATAATTTCTACGAAAATCACTCACAGAGATGATTGTTGGGCACGTCTCAGACATAGGAGGTAGAATGTGAATAAGCCAAGAGGCGAGAGCCACTCCTCTCTGGGCATTGCAGGGTTCTTCATAGGAAAAGGAGGAGATTTAACAAACACCTGCAATGGAGCGTTGATTACCTCTCTGTGTGAGGGCAGGATCTTGCACAGACACAGCTTTTTCAGAAACCAGTATGAGGCAAACTATTTAGAATTGAAAGAAGCAGGTTCACCTCTATCAACTGTAGATAGAAAAGACCATGTTTCAGGTAATACCTGAAACAAAGCCTAGTGTTAACAATACTATTCTGGTCCAAGATGTAGACAAAAATCAGATAAGTAAATAGCTGCCAAGTTAACTTGGATGACAAATTTAGAATTTGGTTTTTCAACATTAAAGATCCTCAACACAGTTTGAGCAAACTTACATATAAGGCATTTGTTATTTTTCTGAGCACAGGGCTTAATTCCTCCCTGGAGTAGTTCCAGGGAAGTTAATGGAGTTGCCTGAGGGATAAATTCAGGGATGTTCAGATGACCGCAGGTGATCAAATTACTGCACTTTATGATATTATGCTCTCACCAGAGATGTTCTAACAGATTGTATGAGTTTCTAACTCAATTGAAAGGAAACAACTAACTTAATTGAAAGGAACAAGTTTTAATATCCAGCTTGCACTCATATACCCATTTCTCCTGTGTACCAGCAGGTACACTTACCAATTCATCCCTCTCCCATTTCATAGTCAATAACCTGAGTGACACACACGATGACCCCATGTCTGCTGGACAACAGTGAGCCTTAGTAGCTGTAGTCATTTACAGGCTTGTAACCAACCCTCTTAACCAACAAGCTTGTGCACTTACAATTATGTGAATGCCCATTAGTCAGGATAGTCTTAATTCAGAATAATTGTTTCATACTTCATGACCTGGGACAATCCCACTTATGAGAACAATCCTGGAAAATATTTTGAGATTCTAGGGTTTTTTTGTATTCCAGTAATGCAGTTACATTCTGCAGCTAATAAATTTCACATTTTCTTGTACATAAATTCATAACAGATTGGGAGGTTTTGGTCATACACATGTATACCCTGAAACAAATGTCTGTCTGCTATTTTAATGTAGATCCTTCTACATTACAGTTGGCTTTAGAAATTATTTCACTGGAGGACACATTAGGAAGACAAAAAGTAAATTTAATGTATTTCAATGCCCTTTTTTTTTTTTTTTTCCCATGGAATGACTCTGAATATAGCAAGCCAGTGAAGAGTTTGTAGATATATTTTCTGCTGTTAGTCCAGGAACCTTTGCATTGTTTCTTGGACTTCTAACTACAGCTACCCAGCACTTTCACAGTTTCCCTTGTGTTTTAAGAAATGAGGATGTATATCAGGATAGGTGTCTTAAAAAAGACACAAGAAAGGTTGTTATAATTTTAATTGAATTATTCTCATTAGCTCTCTAGGATCAGAGATTTCTGCCAATAGGCTTTCCTAAGGTTTTGCTTTTTTGTGTATGTGACAAACAGTACAATACTTATGAGCAGGACAGCATTTTAAGCAGGAGCACAGTGTCAGCAAAAGAATGTAAATCTATCTTCCTACTTGCAATGGAACAACTTACCAGAGGAAAACCAGTCTGTATATTTGGGAGTATGAGTAGATTGATTACTGGGTGGGGGCAACCTGCATTACTTTACATAATTATGTAGATTAAGGAATATAATTTATGATACCACACATTATAATTTCAAAGAATTATTTCCTTAGCTTCCATATAAAACACTTCTCTGATTTTTGACTATTCAAATTTACCCTGTTCTCCGCAGACAGCTATATCTATTGACAGACTATTCAGCTAATTTATTATTCTTTTTATCCACTCCTTTCTAATATATTTTCTCCCATGGATTAATAAAATAAGGGTCATGCTTCAGAGGGTGACAAAGCATAAGTCAGTTGTTAGGAGGATTTATAGTCCAGCTGAGAGTGCTAGCACACCTTTAGATAAATATTCCAATCAGTTTAAAGTTGTCTCCTAATGATGACAGTGCATGTTAGTGGTAACTTCTCAAGTAAGATCTACCAGTATGCAAGAGTTAGTAATGGCAGAAAAAGCAGGTAAAAGGCTAACTATTGAGAAGCCCTTGAAGTTTTTTTCAATTTGCATCTAAAAGAGCATGACTAGAAAATGGAAAGCATAGAATATTAAGCCTTCTATCATCTTGTTTTTCAATTTAGAGAAGCATTCATCAGAATTAATACTTTTTAATCCTATGATTGGTTAAAATTGAATGGTTAGAGTTAGAAGGGATCTTCAAGATCATCAAGTTCCAATAATAACTGGAATTAATTAATTAATACTCTTGGTTGTGCTGTATTTTTGCATGGAACTCTTCAAATAGAAATATAAAGAAAAATTTATTTCAGTAAACTGCATGAATGGTGCTAAAATGAAAGGGGTCATCAGAAACAGTTAACGTCTTGAGGAAATTCACCTGTAAACAGAAAAGTAGGGTCAAGATCTAAAATACTGAACAAAGTGACTTGCAACAGAGTATGTTAAAAATGGGCATCTGAAGTTAATGTAGATTAAGTTAATGCAGTGTTAACAAATATTTATTTAGAAGCCATATTGAGCAAAAAAACATATATATGTTTTTTTTTGATGCTGCAGACTATGCAGCAAAGTTTATTTACAGAAAGGTATGCAGCTCCAGTAGAAAGTCACGTGCACTATTTGGAATAGGAGAAATTGAGCAATTCTGCTGATGAGACGGTTCCAGTGTCCTTGGAGGAAAACTGCATTACCTGGTGCTCCCACCCCCATTTAGAGCTGTCCTGTCCAATTCCCCCCTGAAGAAAGCAATGTCCCACAATAAGATAATTTACAATACTAAATTATAGCATTTGGGACTATTACTTTAGAAGATTAGAACTTTTCTTTATTGATCTTAGACTCTGCTTCACACCCTTGAGGTAATTATAGGCCCAGAGAGTCCTTACAGCTCTATTTATGGTGGGGATTAATGAGATGGTATGGACAGGATTACCTTTCAAATTTAATAGTTACCCTTTTGCTCAGATGTAGAACATTTGGGGACATGATCAGTAAGTTCTGAAGCAAAACTTAGGGGATAAGGCAGATATTTTAAGAATCATATATTGAAAGTGAAATATTTGACTTTCCCAATATGCTAATAACTAAGATAATTCTCTTTCAAAAAAACAAACTTGTGAAAGGAAGCACAAAACCTCAAAGGTAAAAACTGTACCAAATACGGAACAGTGGTATATCAATACTTTTATTGTATTTGCTTAATTTGATAGACTGATTGATCTTTGGGGATCTTAACAGTTATCAAAAGGGTGGGTGTCAAGAGGATGGGGTCGGGCTCTTCTCAGTGGTGCCTGGTTACAGGACAAGGGGCAATGGGCTGTCCAGAGAGGTTGTGGAGTCTCCTTCTCTGGATATATTCAAAACCCACCTGGATTTGTTCCTGTCCAGCCTGCTCTAGGTGAACTTGCTTGGACAGGGGGGTTAGACTAGATGATCTCTGACCCCCATAATTCTGTGATTCTGTGACCTAAATTTAGATTCAAAATTTGTATAGTATCCCCAACATACAGGGATACTTCAATGAAGTTTTATCGTACGATATGTTCTAAATTCTAAAATCAGTTCCCACGCTACTTTGAGGGTATAGATTTATGTGCAAATCCTATCAGTTTCAAAGATATTCAAATGAGACCTGTAACAGTTATTGTAGCACAATTGATTTCACAAATAATATTCATTTTTCAGCACTGTATAGTTTTCAGTTCATGTAGCCCTGAAGCTCATCTGATTACCCGATTCAAAAACAGCACTGCAGCAAGGATTTGAGAGCCTAAATAGTTTCTCTATCAAGCTATGAAACCTGGCATTTAAACTTCTAAGAGAAAAATAAAAGAATTTTTATAAATGGGATGTTTCCAAGACAAAGGTTAGAGACATTCTGGTAACATTTGAATTTTTTATTTAAAAACTTAGTTTCATGAAAATTGATTAAAAAAGAAAACAAGAGCACATGTACCAAAATTGGCATTTTTACAAGACAGATGTGGTAAAGAAAGTGTGATCGATAATGGGCAGCAGTGCCTGCACATCCCCACACTGCATGTTGACTGAAACACCATTCACTGTTTTGGTCCCTTATGCTCCTACATTAGAGGCAGGAATACATTTGTGTACAAGCCTGAGCTCTTGTGTGGTCCTGACAAAAGACAGAATTTGTGTTGGGGACACAACTTCTTCAAAGATCCATAGCCCAAATTAACTCCCCTTTCTGTCCCAAACTTTAGGTGATGGACCACAAGGCTTCAAAGTTTTTATGCTGCCTGGAAGACCTAGAAGCTTCTCTTAAAGTTTTAGAGATGGAAAGCACCATCTCTAAATTCCTAACATTCACTAGCCCTGTTGTGTAGGTGAACTCCTTAACTCTTATGGTCTCAGCTAAACCGAGGATTCACAGGATTTGTTCTTGACTTTACAGCATCGCATCTGAGAATCTTCTGAAGCTGTTAATCTTTCTGTCCTGACATGACTATAAAACCTTGCTGATTTATCAGTCTGCTAGATCTGAGAGGTAGTTGTTATGGCTGAGACAGGAACCTTGTAATCTGGACTCCTAAATTCAGTTACTTTTAAGAATTTCCAAGCACTTTCTAAATTTGTTTCCTTCAAAAATGATATTTTAGGGAAAGAGATTCTTTGTTCTGACAATAAACTAATTGTTCAAAGTGTCAGTCTTTCATGGAACAGATCTAAAACCAATTTGTTTGTGTTAGGCTGCAGAAAGCCTAAACTTAGGGAATTTATTATAATGACCATTCACTACTGTATCCTAGCAGCCATATCAGAGATATTTCAAGTCTAACTTTTTTCTTTTTAAACACTAATTTACTAATGGCAGAGGAAAAAAATGATTTGTCAAGCAGAGATTTGCCCACAAGGGGAAATGAACACATTAAGGAAGCTTTACTTATTGGCTCGTAAATGCTGATGAGGGGCAGCATGTGTTCCCAAGTTATCTGCTCCTCGGTGCTTGTCTGAACATCCACAATATCCGGCACCGCATGATGATACCTAAGTTTTGCTTCTGAAGCAGAGGATTGTCATGCTTCACTTGTCCCCAGCAAGAGAATACAACACTCTCATGTTTAATGTGTGATTCTGATAATACCCTCTAACTATGAATGTAATTATATAAAACATTTGCTCATTCTAGCTATATATAGTTCCTATAGTTCCTTAATGTTTTCTTGCTAACAAATGGAATTATAGCAGCTAGTAATAACATCAGCTTTAATTAACTTAATCTCCTAATTGAATACATCCACTTACTTTAAAGCCTGAGTAATTTAAGTTTTAACTAATATGTCTTCTTTTGTAAGGCAGATTCCTGGGTTTCTGAAAGAAGTATGCATTTCTCTATAGAGGGAGCAACAGCAATCAATATAGTTAAGATTACAGAACTATTTTTATTTTCCTATTCCTTCAACTCTTTAATAACAGGCATGACATTTTAAATGATCAGTCTGAGCCTGAAGGTGAATACTTTACTAGTTTGATCAAAAATTAAAGCATCCTAGAGTTGGGAAAAATGCACATCTTTATTATAATATTCTACTTTTGTACTTTTGGGTTGCTTTGCATATTTGGTGTTTTTTTTCGTTTGTTTGTTTGATTTCTTTGGTTTCTTGGCTTTTGGGGGTTTTTTTGCTTGTTTGTTGTTGTTTTGTTGTGTTTTGGTTTGGTTTTTTTTTTGGTTTTTTTTTTTTTTTAAATAGCACTATACCTAAAACAGCAAACAGTTTAAAGCTCAAATTTACCATAACAATAGTTGCCAGTTGGAAACTATTTATTTGGGATATTTTTTCTTTTGTTTCTGGCAGGTACTGGTTTTTATTTGTATGTGTTACAGATATAAGTCTCTGCCACTCAGGTGTTACCTCCAAAATTTATACATTGTGGAGTTAAAACCCACTCTGCTACTTTTAGTTGACCTTCCATTAGGCATCTGCAGTGATTTGTTGTGCACATGCTTGGATTTGAGGTGCATAGAAAATAGCAAGAAACAGACAGAAGTCAGTTGGACTCCTGCATCATAAGAACATGAACCAGTGAAAATTTTAAGATAAAAAGCATCTGCAATACATCTTTTGCATTTTTCCTTGTGTGCTAACTAATCAAGTTGCATAGTCAGAGGGAAATAATTTCTTGGCAGGGATGCCAAAGGGATATCTTTGGAACACAACAATTATTTTTCCAGAACAAAACAACATGCTGCAACTTTGCCTCCGATGGTAACACTTCAGTAGAAAAAATGGTCAAATCTGCCTTTAAATCTAAGGGTGAATAACCCAGATTAAATCAAACAAATAAATGGAAAAACTTGTGAATTACACAGTTCAACCTTGCAGTCTTTTTGACACCAATGTATGTCTAGCTCTCAGTAAGTATATGACAATCCTAAAATCAACTATTTTTAGACTTTTTTTTTTTAAAAAAAAATCCCACAAGTATTTACATTTGTCATTTTAAAAATGCCCCTTTCAAAAGTTCATTAAATCCTTCATCTGTTCTGGAAATACAGATCACTGGTACATAACAAAAGTAATCGCCTCTCTACAGTATTGCCATATATATATATATATGCATTTTTTTTATTCTCTGATTTTTTTTTTTGTGCAAAGTAAGCACCTTCAATCTTTTAAATCCCCTTCCTATGGAATACTTTTCTTATCTCTAATCATTTAATCATCTGAATATAAATCTCCTCTATTCACATTTAGGAAGTGTTTTACTGTGAATCCTTGGACTTTGCGGTGCTATAAATTATGCTGTCTGCATAAGAACATTTATTATGTTCTTCCTAAGGAGACTATAAATATTTCCTGCTCTGACAAACATAGTATTTCAGACTGCATTTTCTAAAATTTCTTATTTTAGTGTTTTATCAAGGAAGGGGAAAGTCTAGGGCACTATAATTTCTAGAGATCATGTTCCAAAGCCAAACAAGCCAATTAGAAGAGGTAAGGAGCTAGCAAGTATTCTTTTTAGGAGAGAGGGTATTCAGAGCTTTTAAAAGTTTACTGCAGGGATTAGCAAAACATTTTATCAAGATATATGTAAATTAATCAAAAGCAGTTATAAAAATTATTCATAGAGAGAAAAATTGGCTATTGCAGCTTATTCATAGTAAAGCTGTCTTTACAGAGTAGAAGCAACAGTTTTTGTTCTGTTAAGAGGAAGTTCTGACTAGCATGCTAAAGAGAGTACATGCACATGTAAGATAAGTACTTTTCACAACTGCTATAAGGTTAAAATTCCAGCATTAACTGTGTTGTTAACTGTTGCAAATAGTATCACAGCAACTCACAAAAAATGAAATTTAATGCAAATGCTCTTACCTGATTTTAAAAAGTAACTTCTCTCTAGAAACAGTTGTCCTTATTTTAACAGAACAGAACCAATTTTCTTTTTAGTAATTTTAGTTTTCAGTTAAGTCTTTTCTAGTTGATAGGCTCTTGTTTTCCTTATTCCTGTAACAATCAAGGTCAGATAACTTTCTTATTTACCAAGTTGGAGGGCCAGAAGTGCAAGAGTATAAAGGGCTCACACCTGTGGGGAACAGTGAACTAGGACAGGTGACCCAAAACTGACTGGTCAACGTATTCCATCCCATCTGCATGAGACTTAGTATAAACTGAGGGATCAGTGGCCAGTGTCTAAGGAATACTCTCTGTTCTGTCTTTCATCCTGATCTGTGCATTCCTGAACCCAGTTCCCATCTGCTACTGAATTCAGCTGAGAGTTTTCCTAGCAGCTACTGGTGACATGATGGTTATCCCATTACTAATGATGGGTTTGTATATATTTGTATATATTGCATTATTTTCATTTATTTTCTTTCTATGTTAATATTTCATTAAAACTATTTTAGGGTGGTTTTTTTCAACCTATAAGTCTCTCTCCCTTATTCTTTCTTCCTTTCTTTCTGGGAGAGCATCTGTTGTTCATTTAGAGGCCAGCCCAGCCTAAACATTGCAGCAGTAAAATAAATTAGTATGACCAACTTGTTACACAAGTTTAGATTCCATTTGCATTTAACTAAGAGATTTATGAAAGCATTACTTGCCTGTCTTCTGCGTTTAATATTTGTAATTGAATATAGAAGTTTTATTATCATTCTAGTCTGAGGTATATATTCAGTGTTCAGTCAAAACCAATGTGCTAAAGTTCCCCAAACAGCCCTCATTATAAAGTAGAAAGAATAGACTTTCTGAAATAAACTCATTGATGATAAGCAATTTTTAGCCAATGTAGTGGTACATGATCCTAGAAAATTGCCTTCGCTTTTTTGCCCTTGTAGCATCTGTTTTTGCAGATTTGTACCCAGCTGCCAGTTTAGTTTGAAAATGAATTTCACACATTCAAATTGGTAGTGGGATGAGAACACTCTCAGAACCAAGTCTCAGAAGCAACGGAGGTCAGTTTCTCCCAAGAGATTGTTAATGACAAGGATGAATAATTGGCACTTAATGAGTACTGAAGAACCTCTCATGAGTACTTTATTAATCTTCCAAACTGCTTCAAAGACAGCTAGTTGCATCACTGTTCTAAATAGCTGAATCAAAATAATCAAAATACTTTTCAAACGTAACTAAAACAAACTCAGGAGTGACTAAACTTTCAGTAAGATGTTTACTTTAGTGATGAAATATAGGAAGTGGTAGATAAATCTAAAGCTGTGGCTCAGAAAATCTAGACTTTAAGGTCGTCCTGCAGCAGGTGGCAGAACAAGATGTTCTACCACTGCGGTCCTGACTCAAGCTCAGAGGTAGCACAGAGTTCTCCTGATCATCTACTCAGCGCAGTGCACTGTACAGTGGTTGGTTTTGGTAGTAGAAATCTATTTGTAATAGCCCAGGTTTGTGTGAGAATAATTTACCATCCTGCCACAGCCAGAGGATCTCTCGATAGAAACTCATTTAATACTGGCTCAGTTTTTTCTCTGGTAGATTACAGTGCAGAAGTATGCTCAGATGTTGTATCATATAGGTTCATTTTGTAAGACAATCTTCCCTGGCAGATTTTTGCATCTACACAGCTTAGATAACAAAACCAGGACCTAGTCTTGTGTCTTCCTAAACTCTGTTTGTTATCCTTTCTGTTCAAATAAATGGCAGGAATACAAGGTGAAGTTAACAAAAGCCACTGTGGCTTCATCGTGCAGTGTAATAAAAATGTCCCTGATTGAAAGTTAGTGTGAACCTTTGAAGTGATTTCCTTCCACTGCTTTTTACATGATTCCATTGATATCAGAGCACGCACCAAGAAAGGGCATTTTGTTGTAATTTTATCTTTGCTTTTGGCTTGTAACTCTAAAATCTGCTTGATCATTTTTAAGTAATTTCTTCAATACTGAAAAACAACATAAAATGTGTTTTTATTAAATGTAATGCCTTACTATTTTTACCTTCTGTTAAATCAAGTTGAAAACAAGAGGCAGAAATAGTTCTGGTTGCTCTACATCCCATAGGATTCATGATCTGCAGAATTTGGACCTTAATTATCAAGAAGAATTCTGTTCTGTCATGACAGCTTAACGAACACAAACTGCTGTGATGTTAGTTTTAGAGAAAGTTGAAGATTTCTCTGTAAAAACAGGTGGCTATCAAAACTTTTGACTCCTCTAATCACTGCAATCAGTTCCTTAAAAAATATATTGCATTACTATACTGCTATGCATAGTTTGAGGTGTGAGCAACACAGAAACAGGATTTCTTAAAAGGCATTTAAAATTGCAAGAAACAATTTTGTTCTTGCTGTTAATCACATTTTTAATAAAACTTTGAAAACAGATCAGATAAGCTCCACAATACACAGTTGCAAGGATAAAGAGTCATGTACTTCTGAATATTAAAAGTTGTAGACACAGACATTTGCTTAGACAAAGTTAACCCTACAACTTAAAAACTATTTGACATCCTTCTACAAATCAGCATACCAATTACACACTGGAAGCAAAGATAAAGATTTAAAAAAATGAAAGCTACTAGAGAGAAGAATTGAATCTTGAAAAGGCTTTGTTTAATTACTCAGAGATCATTCCTTGTATTTGTAAATTATAACACAGGTTATTCAAGTGGAACAGTCCTACACATTGTATAGAATATCTCAAGTAATGCTTATGCAATCACTACTATCTGGTTTCTGCTGCTGCTGTTTGACAATTTTTTTAGAAACCTAAAAATTCAACTTGCTTTCATCTTAAAAAAAAACAAGCATCAAACCTTAGGTTGATGCTAATACTTGAACCCTTCAGTCATAATTTGCTAAATATCTGTTCCTCTTAGCAACAAATATTTGTTGTGGTGCTTAGTTTACATTCCTAACATTAAATCTTCTTCCACTTAATAAATTATAGATCAGTTTTAGCGACACAGTTATTGAAACAGATAGTCTTTGATTCAATACATTAAAAACCTCTTATATTCCTACATCATAAGGGGATAATAATTGCTTTATTATTAAAACACGTCTTTCATTCTGACAGTGTTGAATGCCTTTTCTGAAATCAGTGCAACACAAAAATATTGACAGAAAAGCCAAATGTTATATGGATAGCAAAATGTCATGTGTTAACATTATACAAGATAGAAAAGCTTTCAATTTATAGATTTCACTGTCAACTGCATTTTACGGTCAAAATATTTAATCTGTCTTTTTTATCTCAGAATCCCATGTTGACTTTCACCTTTTGGAGGATTTAAACTGTGTACAATACTGCTCTTCAATGGTCATTATTTTAGCTTTCCTGAAAATAGTCTATTAAAAAACAAATTCAAAATGTCATATTTGTTATTAATTTCCTTTACTTTTCTTTCCCTTTCTATCACAGCTGTTTGGGGGTATGTGGGTGTGTGTGTGTGTGTTTTTCTTTAGTTTTGTTTTTTATTTTTAATTTTAAAAAGAGAAGGAGCCTGGCTGGTTAAGACATCCAATACTCTTACATCGCCCTTGTGCACAGACAAACTGTAAACCTGTAATCATCTAGAAAGGAGAGACTTTAGTGCTTCTAACATATTAATGACAAAACTTTAGGAGTCAAGAACAGTAAAAGTGCGATCAAAAGCTGATTTTTCTACCAAAATGAGCCTTAAACCAAAAAGCAGTTTTGTGGTCACTTTCACAATGCAATCACAGTATATTATTATACCAGTAGGGTTGCTCTAAAGAAAGGGTTTTTTCCAACTAGGTGACCACAGGCATTCTTCTGTTACCTTATTGCCTGGTAAGTAGAATAAAAGGACTTGCCAGGATTTGTATTTATATTCTTCCATAAACTAGTGTTTCTAGAATGCAGTCTTCTAAGACTGAATTAGGGTTCATGTCAGACACAAAGAAGGTAAAAGTATCTGGACTATTTATAGTGGGGTTTTTTGATAAATGCTATTATATAAGCATATAAAATATAAATACCATTAGCAAATAAAATTTGTAAATGGAAAGATAAGAGGATTAAGGGGACAATCAAGAAGATCAGTTCACCAACCTTACCTGGATATCCCCCCCAGTGTAGGCTGGCAAAGTGCCACCGATGCTCATGGGCATGTGCCAATTAAGACAACTAAGGATTTGACCTACTATATTTACGTTTTAACTTAGTTTAAATTCACCATATCAAATATTTGAAATAAAATTAAAAAAAAACCCAAAAAATCACTAGTATGTTATTGGAAAGTTCAAATAACACAAGTATACAAAATACAAGACAGTTTAGAGATAGCAAAGGCAGCTATTTTCAAAATAGCATGTAGAAACTGGTTTAAGAGATAATGCTACAAAATAGAAGACTAAGATCACTTTAAAAATTTAATGGGTGCTTAACTTAAATTCTACTGATTGCCAATTTGCCTAAATGCCTTCATTACATTTGAAAATAGGTTTTGGTAATTAAGGGGTAAATACCCAACAGAATAAAGTTACTGGAATGCTGACTCCTGAAGGGCATATGTTTGGTCTCTTGTTATGCACTTATGCTCAGGACAGTGGGGAAGACATTAGATGCCTGCAAATTGGAGTCAGAAAAAATACTCTATATGGACCACTGTGTCCAGCCATTATGGTGTGCTAGAAAGACTTATGGCATAGTTCTTGCCTCACAGTTCTTGTCATTCTCTCAACCAGCAGGTAACAGCCCACTCTGAAATCATGAAAACATTCATAATGGATTACGTAATTCTGGAACAGACCATGCCTCAATGCCTGTCACTGAAACATTCTCTTTCTTACCATTTCAAGAAGTTTCAAGACATCTGACATCTAAAGGGTTGTGAATGAAGCACATTTCAGTGGAAGATCTGAAAGGCCTGGTGAATCTTGAATACATAGTTCCTGAAGCCTTTGACCACTAATATTCATTTCATTACACTCTTTCTGAATAGGTTGATATAGTGCCCAACTGCTTGGAGATGACATGGAAATATTAATAATAATTAATGCAGGTGTGAGAAGGATCCATGGAGCTCATTCTCAAAGATTCTCTCTCTGGTTAGGGAGGACCAAACAGAAAATATATTGGAAGTTTAATTAGTAGCTTTAAAAAAGTCTTAAAACCACGATCTTCCCTAAAGACATCTTTCTGCATTCCAATTTGTGACCAGTACATTTATATGATTTGACAGGGGAGTCACTCAGGAAAAATGACTGTATTTCAGATGAATCCAGAATAAATCTGGAATATGAGTGGAGGTTAAGTTTGATATAGGAACTGAACTCCAATTAATGTTATGGATGTGTTATTTAAAGAGATTGAGATGGTCAGGTCAGACCTTTGATGTGATTTAAACAGACTAGTCATAATATTCTGTTCAGAATACAGCATTAATCAGAACAGGACAAGTGTTTCACTTTTGTTTTGATGGCTTTGATACTGTCAGCTATAGGACAGTTTGTCTTCTCTTCTGCTGACTTAAACAGTCTGTTTTGAAATACAGTGACCAGATGGCATTCACATTCTAAAAGGAAAAATAAATTAATTTAATGGAAGCATTTGCTATCACTTCAGCTTTTATCCATTTTGCACAGATCAGAAAAATAGAATATATACTCAAAGCCATAGCAAAGACAACCTACAGCATTATGTATGCAAAGGACGTTCTAAACAAAGTTTACCAATCAAAATACATTTTTGAATAATCACAAAGAAACTATTTTAGCCTGCAAAAATAGTTTCCATCACAGTGATGGAAACTATGTTGCAACACAGCCCTCTCAGAATGTCTGTTAATAAGTTCTCAGGCTTTCCTCTTTGACAGGAAAATTAATAAACAGCTTCTGATGCATAGTGGGTATCTCTGTTTTGCTCTTCTTGCTACATGGTCTAGGGCTGTTTAGAAATTCAGAAGAGAGACCTTAAAATGAAGCATGCATCTAGTGAAGGAATGCATCTGTGCACTCTCTTTATCTATATGAATTTCTTCGTACTTTGCAATATAGATAGATTAAAACAAAGTGCTGCAAGTCTAGTACATATGTATCAACTGGGTTATTCGGTGAAAATGCAATCTAGTGTTATTACAAATGGCCTGCAGTATTGCTTTGAAGTTAATGTAAATTTTGGGCCTAAGTGGATACATTTTTGGTTCCAATGAAACCTCTCATTAAGCAAAAATAATTTTAGGATTAATATTAATAGGATTAGTAAGATTATTACTAATATTCATCACTTTATGTGAAATTGATTTCAAGATCTCTGAACATGACCTCTTGGACAGAAGTCTGCATTATAATTTCAACAACCCAAATTTCCCTATGTTTTCAGAAAGGAACAAACACAAATTGACTTTGATGAGAGAATTGAGCAATCTGGGCTGTAATGTAACCCTGAAAAAGTGCTTTAAAAACTGCTTCAGTCTCCTGCTGTCCAGATAATTCAACAGACAAGCAGTGAAAGCATGCTAACACACCAAGCTGCTCACAAAAAAAAAAAAAAAAAAAAAAAATGCTAATTAACTGAAAAACTGTTGTGTGCTTCTATTATAGTTGTTGAGTGGGTAACAGCAAATACAGAAACAGTTCAAGGCAACAACAACAAAAAAGCAACAAAAAAAAGCACTTGATGAACATCTTATGCGTCTAAATGCAAAGGTTTTTAAAAGTCTGATGGTAGAATTTGGTGCTTTGTACACTGTTGGCAGCTTCTTTTGATCCTCTTCTACCAACCTCTGATATTCCAAGTGTCACGTTGAACTTGCAACGTAGGACTTTACTCACTAGAGGTCAGTGTTGGGCTGGCAGAGGCACTGACACAGCACACCAATAATGAACGTTAATTAATCCTCCAACCAGACAGAGATGGAGGCAGGAGGTTGATACTAATTTTACTAAAGACCAGGAAAGACTGATGGAACAGCAGTTTTCAGAACAACAAAAAAACAGAGGCCCAAAAGCCAACAATCCTCACAGGTATCAAGGACTTTGTGGAATCATGTTATTCCCAAAGCTGCATGGTGCAACTCCTCTGCAGACCTGGGCCCAGGTGCATCAGTAGAGGAAGAAGGTGCAAGCTGCAAGTCAGCTGCAAGGGCAGCGATTGGAGATGATGAGGACTCTCTGACACAACAGTTTGTCAACTAAAGAAAAATAAGCAGGGAAAGAATCCTCAACATAGGAAGAACTTTCCTTTCTGACTGCACCATGTTATGGCCTGAAATGTTCTGTAACTGAGTGATTAAAACTTGTCTTGAGTTACACTGGACCAAATTTAGTGTCACGACATGCTTTTTCTCTCCCTGCAGTCATTTATTTTCAGTCATTTTTCACTTACTTGAGAATTTGGCCTAAGGTTTCCTGTTGGCCTTGGATTTCGCAGAACTATTTATGTCTTGTAAATATGATGTACATACTATTTTTCCGTGCCAAACATTGTAAATTTTTATCTCATTACTCTATAGAAAACAAGGAAAGTGAAACATATTTCAGCCACTGATACTTCTTAGAAACTTTGAACAAATTCCATTTGTTTCCTCCAGTTCCTTTCAAAATATCTTTTAATATTGATACCCACTGGCATCAATGGAATGGCAAATGTCATTTTGGTATTTCTTTTCACATAATTGCTGATCTCCAAGATGTATATGATGTTACTCTAGAAAATGTTGAGGTCTTAGACATACATAATTCCCATGTCTTCCTTAATGGTAAAAGGACTCTATTGCCATTTCACTGAGCTTTTAAAACACTGTTAATTCATTTTCAGATGGCTTTCACTTGCTCAGTTAACCAAACCTGTGCCCTTCAAGAACCCCCCTATCAGATGGGTAGGCTTCCATAAAAAGAAGCAGTAAAAAACCCTTTGCTTTGATTAGAAGCTACTCAGGAAAGAGATATTCTCCTGGCAAGTCTTAATGAAGCTGTTTTATAAGTTTTCCCAAATAGATCATCAATGTAAGTTGACTTTTCTTTGATGGTAGAATTGAAACCTCATGAAAAGAGGTGGACGTGTATCTCTCTAACACCCTTTTTAACACCCTATTTTAACACCCTAAAGAGATGGAGTATTTTTGATGATGTACCTACAATTTAATAGGGCCTAGTTCCTGATTCCAAAACAAGAAAATCTTTATATTTCTGCTGCTTCCTGAAATGGATTGAGGGAACCTGAACACCTAACAGAATATAACCATTGGTATTTTTACAGACTATTAATATATGTATTTTCCAGATACAATTTCATCTGTTAAAGTTACCAAAATGTATTTTTTTGTTTTAGCCAATACTTTAGAAAATTAACTCCTAGAATTTGATCTCTTCCTTAAATTTTTTTTGTCTTCCAAATAAAGTTTTTAATTTCTGCTTTAATCTCCTAGACACTTTAAAGCAACTTTTATAATTTCCATTTTTGTGTTCTCCTAATTTTTGAAATGATACAGCTATGTAAAATCCTTATAATGCATTTCTCAGAGTCAGATTACCTTAAGTTGATCACTTAGAAAGCAGAGGTCTTTCTATAATCTTTTTTTACTGATGAATAAATCACTTCAGGAATAGCTAACCTCCCAGAAATGCAAACATCAGGATAACTATATTTAAAAGAACACTAAGCCTAAATATTTTTACTAAACTCCTAAATAAGTCTGTGAAAATATTGTCCCTGTTTTCAGTGGAAGTTGCAAATATCCTAAGATCCCTCACCCCAACTCAACAGAATATAAAGCATCAGATTCATCTATATTTAATGTACTTAATATACTTAATGTACTTAATAAAATTCTGTAGGTTTGTTTTGTCATACACTATAATAACATTAAAGAGCGGGTACAGATTTCCCAAACCAAGAGATCAGTAATAAAATGTTTAAACCATTTTCATTGTTGAATATTAGCCAACAAATTAAAGTAGATCAAGCAAAATATTACCTTTCTTCTCCTGATAGTTGGGGATAAAGGCTTTTCAAGGGTTTATTATGGCCTGGTTTTTCACTGAAGATGCACAATTATACACTGAGCAAAAGAAAAAATAAGGTTTTGTCTTTTTCTCCTTGTAAAAATGGATATTAGTACAACTTAATTGATAATTTACAATATTTAGCCCATCTGTATACTGATACATGGATTTCTTGATCTTGAATCATTGATGAATGCAATTTCACTGATAAGATATGAAAAATGCCTACAGAGAGACAGGCTTTTTACAGTAAATATATTTTCTGGAGTATATTGAAACAGTCCACTTCAGTGAATTGTACATGGTGCTACATAATTGATTTTGCTGCACCTGAAGAGAACAAGGCTCATGGAACTTTACCTTTAAGTACACTTAAGTCCACCAAAAATTGCACCTCAGTTTTGTCCAGAATTCAGTATTGCAGCATTGAGAAGCTGCTTAGAACAAGGAGCCTCCAGGGGAAATTCTGTTTGCAAAGATTCTAATAATAACAAAGTCCTTTTTCACACCTTTAATTACTAAGAAAGTTTATATATTTACCCACGTGACTTGTTGGGTTTTTTTAAGTTTACTAGGTAAGAAATTCAGTGACTGGCAAAGAAAATGTCTGACTATTTAGCTCAACTCAAGACCAACTCTGGTTGCTTCAGAGCCAAACTATCCTTTCACTGTAACGGATAATTTTCAAGATCACACAAAATGAGGACAGCTCTGAAGGCTTTATAAGGCCCAGTACAAAAGCTGATTAAGAGAGTTATCCCAAAGAAAAGAATGTGAATGAGGATTTTAAAGAGCCAACATCATTCCATGGTAGCCATTTGACACCTTGCCATTGATAAAGAAGTGCAGGGTCATCCATTTCACAGTTTTACCTAATGCCACTAGCAGTCTAGGACTGACTTCAAAATACTCTTGGCATCAGTTATATATCAGAAGGCAAATGCTTTCCAAACAATAAATACATTAAAATCATTGATTACCATATCAAATCTTTTCTTTCAAAAGGGACAGCTCTGTCCTTTTGTTTTCTTTATAGAAAAAAAACAAACCAAACCAAAACAAAAAACCCAACACCATAACACTAACAACCAGAAAAAACCCACACAACTCAGAAATCACTCAAATGCCTGCCATGAACTTTCTGGAGAGAAAATTCTCTCCTAAGAGAATCTCCAGCCTTCTTAGTCATTTTTGTATGCATTCGCACTCCCAAAGAAAATACCATTTTTCTGGTCACAAGACAATAGCACCTAATGGGTTAGAGCTTCAAAACTACTTATGTAACTAAGAGAATTAATATGAAACTACTTGGATTTTCAGTAGTACCTACACAGATTATGTTCTTAGCTCCCACTTGAAAGAGTAATAAGTTATACAATAAAAATACACGTTGGCATAAATTACACCACTCTGCCACAGGCTGTTTTCAAATTACAGCTGTAAAATACACTATATTTGTCCAACAGTTATTGCATTGAATCACTGCAAATCAGTTGATATGAGGCCAAAAAGCCTTAGTTTTACCAAGGTCAGTGCTTAACATTTTATATATCTTTAATCAATTGCTCTTTCTACAGATAGCCCACCATTATTATCGTCATATGATTTTTAAAAACCAGTAGTATTATTTCCAGAGCTGATAGGTCATGAAAACCCTGAAGCAGTCATTAAAATTCACAAACATTCTCACATGAACTATTTTACCTTATATATATAATATTGCTGCAGGGTGGCTCAAAATGACAGATGCAAAACCAAAAATACACCTGAACTGCATTTTAATTTTCTCTTTCTTATATTCATATTTCAGAATAGTTTTATTTCTACAAAGTCATTTCTAATAACAACTTACAACCACTTTCAAATATATAAATAATCACTAATCCATTTCCAGGTCATAATGGACTGACTTTCTTTTGAGATATACCTGTCTGCTAAGTGGTTTTCCATTTTAAAAATGTATTTTCTTCTTAATACCTTGTGCTTAATGCTTTTTGGAGACAGGGAGCTTAGGATTTTATTCAAAATGTATTCCTGAAATCCTTGTCTATACATAATGTGTGCTCTTTATATTGGAAAGACCAGCTCTAAAGCTCACTCGAGTTGGAAAGAACCTGCCTTTTGATTATTATGGTCCTTGCTTCTTACTAAATGCCTCCTTCCTTTTTAATTCTAATGAAGTACTACCTTTGATTATATTTGGCTTTGTCTTTTAACTTTCCTTTACCCCAAATGTAAAAGCCTAGAGGCTGGATTTTATGCCTCAGGATTGGTTTAATCCAGTATTACAGATAACATCTTTGAAAAAACTAGAAGCAAAGTAATAGAAAATTCCAATTGTTTTTAATGAGGTAAGAACTTTAAATTACCTTTGTTTATCTTTGTTTTCTTTTCATTTAAAGCAACAGGATTTTTTATTTAAACAATTACATAAACATGCATAAGCTTTTCAATTTAAATATTATACAGCCAAAAAATCTGTTCTTGTACCTTTGAGAGCAATAAGCTAAATTCAGACTTTTGAAAATGGAGACAATAATGTGGGTGATAACCCACTTGTATAAATAAGAGCAAAACCTTTCTGTTATTACTATACTCCACACTGAAGCTCATCATCTGAAGCAGCACCCTACAAACTGAAAATTAATCCCCAACTTTCCTCAGAAGCAGCTGTTTTCACTGCAAGACAGCTGGTCTGTATGGCTCTTGAATAGTTTAAGTACCACACTCCCACACCAAGTTGTACCATTAGCAGACAACTCCTCTGGCACAAGTTTGGATTCTTGGTAAAGCGAACACCAGCTGTGAAAAACAGCAGATATTAGTGACTCTTTAGCCTAAGACTAAGTATCCTGGTACACATCTATCCAGCTATCCCAGTACAAAGCGGTGGGAATCATAAATATCCACATGATCTATTTCAAAACACTCCTCTCGTAAGGTGTTATACAACCTGCTGTCAGAGAGCTTGTAGGATCAGGTAGGCTTGACATTTCTACATAAAACTAGGGAGTCATGCTCACATTACTCTTACTCTATTCCCATGAATAGCTTAGTGAAGTCACCAATATTGGAGATGTTCAGAATGTGGATAAGCAGAGGCTTGCTAACCTGATTCAGTTTTCAAGATGGACCAGATGAGCGCCACAGAGACCTTGCAACCTTTAGTTATTCTATAATTAAATGAGTCTTTCAAACTATGTGGAAAATCATCTCCATGAAGTACCAATCCATAACTCCATTCCACAATATGTAATTTAGCTGTTCTGTTTAGAACTCTAATTTTAGGGTTTCCAATTTTAAAATACTCTTGGTCATTTTATAATTGAGAGAAATAGAAAAACTAAACTCTGAACCCATCAGTTCCTTCAGGAAAATCAGAAACAATAATTAGTTATGCTGTAATTTTATCACTATACCCATAATTTTCCAAACACAACAGTTAGGTCAAGGTTGTTAGGTTTTAAAATTTTAGTGCCATTCTGGTGATATCTGAAGTTTGATTTGATAGTTTTAGATGCAGCTTCCAATGTCTCCCTCTCATTAAAAATAATATCTCCTCTGTGCAATGAGTTATGGCTGACTTAGCAAACTGCACAGTACAGGATGTACCAACATCATATTTACATTAAATCTCTATTTCCCGTGCATATGATACAAGCTTGCTTCACATATATACTGCAGATGTTTCTCAGCAATCTCATATTTGTTCCACACAGCTCTCAGACATCTAGAAACTCAACATATCACTGCTCAAATATAAAAGGTAAATCTTCAACTGCAATATAAACCAACTAAAATAGTTGGTTTGCTTGCAGCAGACGCTAAAGTTAACTACTTACGCAGGGAGGTGAGGGGGTGGGATGACAGGGATTAATAGAATCATAGAATCATATGGGGTTGGAAGGGACCTCTGGAGATCATCTAGTTCAACCCTCCTGCCAGAGCGGGTCTACCTAGAGCACATTGCACAGGTAAATTCCATTGCCGAGGGTAAATTCCATCCCTTCATCCAGGTCATCGATGAATATATTAAAGAGGACTGGACCCAGTACTGACCCCTGGGGAACAGCACTTGTTACAGACTTCCAGCTGGATTCTGTGCCCCTAATCACAACCCTCTGGGTCCTGTCTTTTAGCCAGTTTTCAATCCACTTAACTGTCCATTCATCTAACCCACACTTCCTAAGCTTAGCTACGAGGATGCTGTGGGGGACGGTGTCAAAAGCCTTGCTGAAGTCAAGGTAGACAACATCCACTGCCCCCTTCTCATCTATCCAACCAGTCATGACATCATAGAAAGCTA
>BJBW01005590.1:103504-114073 GCA_004320125.1 Scolopax mira
AACGGACAGGACAGGTGACCCAAACCTGACCAACTGGGGTATTCCATCCCATCTGCCCCATGCTCAGTATAAAGCTGAGGGATCAAAGGGACAGCGGGGCTCTCTCTCCTTCTCTTCCTGCTTCTCCTGTGGTGGCCGACGTCCGAAGAGGACCCTGTCTGTTCATCTGGCTTTGATCCCGATCAGGGTGTTCCTGACTCCAGAGCTGGAATTCAGTTCCCATCCATTACTGAGTCCAGCCTGGGACTTCCCCAGTGCCTGCTGGTGATGGGACTGTCATCCTGGGAGCTTGATACGGTTTTGTATATATTGTATCCATTTCATTATTTTCTTCTTTTTATTTTAATTTTAATTCTTCATTAAAGTAGTTTAGTTCATTCTAAACCTCTGTATCTCCTTATCTCTTCCTCTCCTCTCATTTGGGGGGGGGGGGGGGGGGGGGGGGCATCTGTTGGTCCGGTTTCAGTGATTTCAGCTGAAACCACGACAGATATAAATGTGTCGTATGGGAACAAGCTGGGAATCCCTCAAATTCCTGCCTGTTTATCTGCTCCAAAGAGGAAAAAGCAAAAGTTGTTCTTCCTTTAGATTTTCACAAGCTTCTCTTTGATAGGATTAGGCAGTATTAACTCTCTGAATGCAGTGAATAGCAAGTAGCTCTGACCCCTAACCGCTGCAAGAGGCATCCCAGTTCATTCACAGGGGTGAGAATGGTCTGCACTGCTGGTCAAGGTCTCTTTCTTCACAAGAAGCAGCTTCACAAGCAAGAATCTAAGGTACACTCAATGTTAGGCATCTTGGAGAAACTTGACAGTCTGGACTGAACTTCTGTAAGGCAAGCACATTTTTTGTGGCTAAACTTCCACTTTATGAAAATACATATGCCATTATCTCAGCACAATTGGGTGAATTCAATGCTTATTCGCCAGTTCATTCTTCGTTTATTTGTTTGATATATTGACTATCATTTGACTCATTATGGTCAATGAGGGAGGGAAACAATCTTGAGTCTGACTTACATCTACCAGTGTTTGTATATACATGTTAACAATGCCATCATCACTGGAAGTTTCTCCTTACAGCTCTACAAAACTGCAAGATTTTTTTGCTGTTTGGTCATTATCCTCATAATTGCTACTAGTCAGCACCAAATATCAGACAAAGATATTCTATATTGCAGTAAAAGAAGGATCAAATTATTTTTGCTCAGGAGCTAAAAAAGAAAACATGGGCAGCTGCCATGAAACAACTGGTTTGGTAGTGCACACATTGGCCCAAGAGTTCGGGTCACAACATTTCAGTCTGCCACACAAAAGACTGTTTAATAGCACATGATGCAAATAAGCAATAAAGCTTATAACATAAAAAAGCATAAACCAAGAACTAAGAATTCATTTGAACAGTCACAAGACAGAAAACACATAAAAAAAAATTTTCAGACCCTTAACTTTTCATTCACTTTACAGTTCACAACTTGATTTTGAGCCTAATAACTTGTGTTTGATTAAAACACAACCTGGCATCCTACCCTCATTTACATATTCTTATAAATGGTCGCTTTCTGACTTTTTTTTTTCCATTGGTTAATCACAATTATCCTTAAAGTGTGAATATAATTTTTACATTTGAAGTTGTCCAACACCCTTTAAATTTTTCCTCAAGACCAAGTTTGATGTACAGAATAAAGGCAAATGGAAAAACTTCCAGTGACCATATTTACACATGACAAACTGAAAGTATAAATGTGGAAGACCTTCCCTCTCCCAAAATGTGGATGATAAGCACTTAAATTCATTTTACATCCTAAGAGGCATTAGCCAATCCAAAGACAGATGCAAGATCTTTTTTCTTTTATATACTTACATGCTGATGTCACCATGATTACTTTCTGAATAATTTAATATGTCTGTTTGAAAAAAAATTAAACAGAGGAAAAAAAAATTGCACTCCCCTCATATCATCTCCACTAGTCATTCTCCATTATTTTAAACTTTCTCTGTTCTTCAGCTTGGGTGAATGACAAGAAGTGGTTGTTTTAGTCAGAGGAAATCCTGACATCAAAAAAAGAAAAAGAAATGTGTAAAAAAAAATAAAGGGTAAACTAAAGAAGGGGTATGACTATTTTTTGTGTTAGTGAGAGTGTGAAATTAGGAATTACTAACAGATTTCTCTCTTATAGACTTTCTTTTTTGGGTGCATTGAAATCGTTAAATTGTTTGAATTTTTAAGATAGGAGTCCAAGCAGAAAGTTTTAAAAAGGTCAGATAGACTAGCAGGAAGCCTGTTTAGCAGCACATGACCCAAATAAACAACAAAGATTACAAAGTAAAAAAGCATAAACCAAGAACTATGAATTCATTTGAACAGTCCCAAGGAAAAAAATTCATAGAAAAAGTTTTCAGACCCCTAACAGCTCAGTGCTGGTCCACCCAGCTGACAGTTAGTTGAGTAAATAAATTTCTACAACAACCTTGCTTGGCAGTCTCAGATCACATTTCTTCTTTTAAATATATTCTCAACTTTGACAAGATTGTCTGTAGTCCAGTCTTTGCAAAAGTAAATCAAATTGTGACTGTGCTCATAAATGTGAAAAGTATTTCATTGACAAAATGCTAAATAAAAACAAGTAGAAAGTAGCTGGGTTACATTTAACAGTACTTGCAACAGTGTTCACTTAAGAACAATTTTGTAAGCTACAGTAATAGTTCATATTATGAACACAAATGTATTTTTTCTTTTCTTAAAATATTAATGACATCAAAAGATTGGTTTTGGAGGTTTGGGTTTTGGGAAAGAGAGAATAAGAACTTGCACTTCATTTATTGTGAATAAATGAGTTTTAAATTGCTGGCAGCAGCTCACTGAGAGATCACATACCTTCCAGAAAAATTTTAGACTGTAAGTGTCTTAATGAGACAGATGCAGTCTTCTCCACAACTGCTGAATCACAATTTCATCATTCATGTAGTGGAGCAGAAAATGTAAGAATGAAATTAGAAAGACCTCCTCCATTTCAATACAACATGCCTTAAAAAGCGTAATAAATTTTGGAAAGAAAATTAGCTATATAAACACTAGTGCATACTGTGTATTTAATTGTATTTAATGTTTTCTATCATGTGTGGCAATGCAGCCCTGTACTCAACTGATCAGTTTATAATCATATATAATTTAGAAATTACTAACATAGTTCAAATGAAATTTTACAAAATGAGCAGTGGTACTGGATGCCCAACCTAAGACAACTGAGGGCCTCATTATTTCCTTTTCTACTTAGTTCAAAGTAAGTAAAAAAGTCATTAGGTATACAGAAAAAAAATAGAGCTCATATCGCTCAGTCTTGCATTTGTGAATTGGTATGATCTGTAAATGTGCGCATTTAACAGCAAAGACAAGGAAGAGATAATTATTTGCTCTCTGATTAGCCAGAGATATTGTCTCCTTCACCCTCAGGAATTTGGAATGCTTTACAGGTAAATATATTATTTTTCTTTCTTATAAGATGTTGCTAGTCCTGACTCACAATTTGACTCCCTGGCTTGAAACTGCCTTACCCCTGGAGACTTGTCTGACAAGCTGGACTCTCAGCTGCTCCAACAATGTCCCTGGCCTGGTCCCACACTACTTTTCATAATATCATAGAATATCTTGAGTTGGAAGGGAACCATAAGGATCATTGAGTCCAACTCCCTGCTCCTCACAAGACTACCTGAAACTAAACCATATGACAAAGCATGTCATTCAGAAACTCCTTGAACTCTGTCTGACAGGCTTGGTGCAACAAACACTTGCCTGGAATGCCTATTCCAGTTACTGATCACCCTCTCAGTGAAGAACCTATTCCTAATGTGCAATCTGAACTTTCCTTAGTCCAGATTCATTCTACTTCCTTGTGTCCTGTCACTGATATCCAGAGAGAGGAGAACAGCACCACCCCTTATGCTGCCCAACTTGAGGAATTTGTAGACTGGGATGAGGTCACTCCTCAACCCTCTCTTTTCCAGGCTGAACAAATCAAGTGACATCAGCCAATCCTCATAAGTCTTGCCCTGAAGAACTTCCACCATCTTGGTTACCCTCCTTCGAACACACCCTAGTAGTTTGATATCCTGCACACAGTACTTGAGGCCTCACCAGTGAAGCATTGGGTGGGACAATCACTTTCCTTGACCAGCCAGAATGCTGTGCTTGATGTACCTCAGGACACAGTTGGCCCTTTTGGCTGCCAGGGCACACTTGCCTCATATTCTACTTGCAATCTACATCAATGCAAACCCCCAGATGTCTTTCCAGAGGCTGCCCTCCAACCTCTCATCTCCCAAATTTGAATGCATAACCAGGATTAGTCTGTCCCATGTAGAGGCTCTGGCATCTACTCTTGTTAAATTTCCTGTTTGGTGATTACCAAGCTCTCTAGTCTATCCAGAACTCTCTACAAGGCCTCCCTACTCTCAAGGAAGTACACAGCTCCTCCATATTGCAGCACAACGTACTCTCATCCAAGAAATACATACACTCATTTGAGGAGACAGAGCAGGGCTTCACATGTTTGTTTAAAAGAACAGTTTATGACACAAAATATTTTTTTCCAGAGGCTGCATGGCCTGTCTCCTAGGGAGTGAGGGAGTACCCTGCCACCTGGCTGTCCCTGGCTCCCTGTGCCCCTTCGCTTGCCTGTTCCTGTTATTCCCTGAGGGTTTCCAGCTGTGACTCTAAGCAGTCAGACCACCCACTAAGTCAGAATGCTTTTGTCTTAATTTGTATAGCACTAAAGCACTACAAGGACCTAATTAGCATTGACAAAGTGGTTTCAACAGAACTAAAATAAATTTTTAATTACTTTAATTAAACGAATGCAAATTCCCAAATGTAGATGAGTTTAAACCAGTTTAACAAAGCTCTAGTTCATTTCCATGCACATTCTTGATTCTTCTCTGGGCAGCAGAAACAGGTATCCCTTGAGAATGGCAAATAAATGAAAGCTTCTGGGTGCTGAATAAAACAATTGCATCTGCCAGCTGGTAAGATTATTCCAAAACCAAATAACCAGCTCAGGCAGGCAATGAAATTGCTATTTTGAGCAGGGTAGAGAAAGCTTCACAGGTTTTGACGCCTGTGCTGGACAATGACTAACCACGTGCTAAAAGCTGTACAATCCAGTCCATTGGTGGCAGGACACTAAGTTTTACAAAACTGTGGGTTGGAAGAGATGGATGAACAGAAGGATTGAAAGGCAGAAATCATTTTAGCTTGCAGAAACTGGCAATGCTGGCATGGCCAGATAATTAAAACTGGGGTTTAAGAAGACACCAAAATTCAGGAGAATCTACCAGCTATGGTTGGAAGTCAATAGTTAACAACATGCATAAAACTAGACACAAAAATGTTGGTGGGGATTTTTTTGTTTAATTTTGAGCGTTACCACTGAGAGCAGTAACTTCTGTAGAGTGATAATAACTCTTTTAATTACTATAACTCAATTCCTTGTAACTTCCTGATTGCACTGAGACAAACACAGTCCTTGGTTAAATCACTTTAAGGAAATTTGAAGTTTGATTTGGCCCAGTTGGTAAGCCAAGTTAAAAGTGAACAACTTTACTGAAAAACAGAGCCTGTTATCTACCAAGTGTAGTTTCCTATTTGGCCATCACCAGGTATGGTAATTATGGTAACAGCAGTGGAAGGAATGGGTCCTGATAGCCTCCTGCATCAATGCTCCTGTGTTCATCATCATTTGTGTAGAGCTTAACAACACTCTGTCTCAGATCACCAACCCACTCACTCACCCAGCTACATTCCTGTTATTTTCAAGTACTCTGCTTCATTAAACCTTAAAAGGACTCTGATTGCAGGCCACAGTTGGGAAGTGGTTTTGCACTTTTTTCTTCTCTGTAATTAATACAAGCAAGTCTTTAGAGTCTTACTCTCACACTTTCAAAGCAGTTTCATTCCAGTTTACTTTTTTTCTACAAGGAAAGGCAACTCTTCCTTTCTCTAACTTGGGAAGAGGTTTGCACTGAGAATTCTCTCTGCCCTTAAATGTAGGAGTGGGGATATTTTTACACCATTTACTATAGCAATAAATTGCCAGTGCGGCCACAGGTGATTTAGCAGATTACACATGGCAATGAGACAGTTCTAAATAGATTTTCTCACTTTGAATAATACTTGCTGAAGTCAAATCCTGTAGGAATAAACAGGTTTGACAAACACTGTATATATAATATCCTATTACACAAACCTATTATTTACACACATAACTGCATATTGGATTTTTTGACAGTTGAAAAATCACATAAAGATATTTACTGTTTTCAAGTTTTTCTAAAATGGAGAATATCATGCTACATTTAAATACTTACAGAAATAAAGTGATCACATCATTGCAATTTCTAATAAATTATCTAGTAAAAGTGAGGGTTAGAATAACTGTACGTTTCACAGAAATGGAAATTTCAGAGATCTCTGCAAATAACCACTAAGCTCACTTGTCACTTCCTAAGTATTATGGACCAATTACACTTTTCACTATAAATTCAACTGTGCAAGTGCTAGTAACTCTGGCTCTTTTTCCAGTAAAGGTACAACCACATAAATAGGCCCGTTGACATCTAGGACTGAGGAATGACCTCCATATTTAAGAATAATTTATCTCCCTATGCATAAAAGGAAGCAGAATTGACTCTGTCCTGACAGCTGCCTTTCTGTGAATTTCCCATGTGACCTCTAAAGCAAAGCACAAAGCTACAGTACCACCACACCAACCCACTCCTCCTCTGGATCCAGGAAAGAACTCAAATGCAATATGTTCTCCTTCTCCTCAGGTGAAAGGCAATCCCTAAAGGCCTCCTATAACAACGCATATACCACCAGATGGGCAAAAAGTAGGGGAAATATTAGCAGGAGCTATATCTTTTCTTCATCAAGTCGAAGCTCATGTAAATGGATACGATCAAGTATTTTATATCTTCCAAAATAAAAAGAGTAGATGAATGATTTTATTCTCTCTTGTTCTTATTTCATTCCTGACAAAAGATATTATTCAAAACCTATCTCTTTATTTACACATAGAATTTTCTGACACTAATATCTGCGGAATACTATCTCCCACAAAAACTCAAATTTGATCCCTTTCAGAAGCCTCTGCCTGCTACTTCCTCTGTCATCTTCTTTAGGACTCCAAGCTGTTTGGTAACATTTAATATCAAGCATTTTAGCAAGTGCTCCACAAAAATTAATTGCAACTCAAAATGGGCATGTGATTTCTAAATAAAATTCTTGTTAAATAATAACAGCTTGACTGTATTGAGTCTGCACTGCAGATTGAGCATGTGAAAATGCTGAATTCTAAACAAGTCTTTAAAGTGAAAGGATGAAATGATCTCTCAAAAGAAGTCATATTAACTAACCTTGTTTGAATCATTTAAGACTGTCCTTTCTCAGTGGGATTTATTACAAGGCTTATGATGAAAAATATTTTATTTTCAATGTAATTTTTGTTTCCTTAGTTTCACTATGGTAAATAACTTTTTTTCCACCTACCAGCAATTGCCTATACTTTTCCCTCTTCCAAAGATGCTACTTGTGAGAACTTGCATTGAAATCAACTTGTTTCTAATTTTGAAGTACAGTGGGATTCTACAATATGAAACAAAAGGACACGCCAAAAAACTGACAGATGCAAAAAAAATATTTTGTAACAGTGAAAATATTTGAAATTGCATTTGCAAATTGAAAAGATTTCCACCTGCATACAAAATCACTGGAATGCACAGAAAAACCTGATTAGCAAAGATACAAAGAAAAATGAAAAAGTCTTTTGTTTTGTTAATTATAAAAAGATCAGATAAGACTGACAATGGGAATGATGCCTCTATTCCTGAGAAATTAACTACTCTTTAAGAAAGAAAAGTCAAACAACATGAAATTACACAGGCCCAGTAGCCATATGAACTTTGGCTCTTAAACTCCAAAGAAACAGGTTTCTAATGTTAATGCTAAAGGTCAAGGTCAATTTGCTTGTTTCTAGAAAGAATCAAACCATTCTTTGGTATTCATTGTTTGGTATTTGGAACATCAAACTATTTCTATGGCATTCTTTTCCAGGATGTATCAAGCTAATACAAAATAAATTAAAGTACTTGGTTCAGTTCCCATAGAAATAAATGCTAGAAAACCTTCTCCTGATGAAGTTAAGCCAAGACCAAGCCTGTAATTGTCATTTGAAATCCTTACAACTAGAACAAGGAGACCTGTAAATATCTATTAAACTACAACCTATAACTTTTTCTTCAAACGTAGTGTGAGATTTAAAGTTTAATCAGCAAACTCCTAAAGTACGGTGTATAATTTTTTTTTCAGGATGTTTACCTTTGCATTCAGAAACTGAAAGACAATTTTCAAGAAAAACTTTGACAAAAAATCATGAGTCCTGAAGCAGACTTCTTTGAAAGAAAGTAAAGATACTTTTAATTGCTGCCTTTTCCAAAGAAAAAAGTTTTAGACCTCCCAGGGATCTACCTGAACAATGCACAGACAAGCAAATGACACTTGATTAATTTTGGCAACAGAATAAGAATACGTAATATGTTAAAGCCTTTGAAACCACAGACTTGCTAGTTGGCAACAAGCAGGGAAATTATTCTTTCACTATTATTTTAAGTATGACATAGATGTTTTATTCTTATCCAACAACACATAACAGTAAAGGGTCTTTAAGGCAACCAGCCACCACCAAGGCCTCTAAGAAAGAAATTTGAATAAAGCAAATATATTCTTTTTCTGTGAAAATAACTTCTGTCATTACACTTTCAGTTAATTGCATTTCTAAATGTCTTGGCAATAATTTCATAGTATACAGCAGATCCATTACGCAGCTTTAATAAGATCATTCAAGCATTTGTTCATATGACGAGTTCATCCAAAAGCATCAAAATTCTTAGCCAATATCAAGATACTTATGATTAAGGCGTACATGCAGGCATACTACTATATTTTATATTTATTCAGATTGCCAACTTCATAGTGAATATATTAATGTTGTCCTTGCATGTCACTTGCATTCAGTCCCTGGAGTTAAACTAATTTGGCTAACATCCAGCTACAAATCACTTAGTTAAAATTATCATTCCCTTGGTGAATATTCATTGGATCAGAAAGGAAATATAAAATGAAACATGATTATAAGCAACTTATCACTACTTGAGCTTTAACCTAACCTTGTTGTTATCCACAAATGACTAGTTATTTTCCATTTACAGGAAATAATCTCTGCACTATTAGTAATTAATATATACATAAACATTCTAAGTAAACCAAATGA
Source organism: Scolopax mira (assembly GCA_004320125.1). Classification (NCBI taxonomy): domain Eukaryota; kingdom Metazoa; phylum Chordata; class Aves; order Charadriiformes; family Scolopacidae; genus Scolopax; species Scolopax mira. The sequence goes on from BJBW01005590.1 coordinate 112,827, forward strand.
CTACTGAATGATACTTTGCAGGCCACACCCACTAATTGCTGTGAGTGAATGAATTTTAAAAGCAATCAACAAAATAGCTGGAAACACTGTGACTAGCAAGAAGAAAGTGAGGAGGAAGTAATAATGTCTCATAAAACCCTCAAGGAAAACAAAAATATTTTTCAGTAAATACTTTGTCAATTAAATGTATAATTTATGTAATAGCAACTGAAGAAAACAACAGTAAGCTCTGTTAGCTTACTCTGTTCTAAATTCAAACTATTGAAATTTCTTCATGTCTGAACTTGTTAAATCATACTTTTTTTTTCTCAAAAAGGACAAATATTAGTGACATTCAAGCAGGGGAGTACAAGAAAATTAGCTTTATGTTCATTCTTTGGATGAGAGTGGGTACATTGCAGAGGCAATGTGATAGATCTCTGAATATAGCAATGATGTCAAATATACTATTTACTTCAGATAAAATTGGAGGAATGGGTGGGATGGAATACTACCATCCCTTCTGGTAATACATTTGATTCTTGCAACATATTAATGTGAGGCTTCTTCAGATCTAGGCCTAAAGTTGTCTCTTAGAGAATACAACCCAATAAATGAGGCTGAACAAGTTTTTTAAAAAGTTAGCTATATTTAAACTTCTTCAACAAAGGGTGTGGAAACAGTTTTTATCTTGAAAGAAATCTGATTACTTTAATATGGAGCACTATTATGGTGAAAGACATTTTAGGCCTGCTAGGAATAATAGAACTAAGAAACAGTATATATTTCACCAACTTAAAGAGATGATCTGTATCACAGAAAAACTCCTCAGTTATATTCCTTTATTTGTTATAGGTACTATTACAGAATCACGTAGGTTGGAAGGGACCTTTTAAGATCATCTAGTCCAACCAATGGAAAAAAAAAACCAAGCAATAAAAAACTCACACCACAAACGAACAAAAAAATCCTCAACCACCTCCCTGGGCAGCCCATTCCAATGCCTGACAACCCTTTCAGTAAAGAAATAGTTCCTAATATCTAATCTGAACCTCCCCTGGCGCAACCTGAAACCATTACCCCTTGTCCTATTGTCTGTGACTTGGGAAAAGAGACTGACCCCCACCTCTCTATAGCCTCCCTTCAAGCAGTTGTAGAGAGCGATAAGGTCTTCCCTCAGTCTCCTCTTCCCCAAACTGAACAACCCCAGCTCCCTCAGCCTCTTCTCATAAGGTTTGTGCTCCAGACCCCTCACCAGCTTTGTTGCC